>QBDW01004892.1:0-133889 GCA_003261595.1 Maconellicoccus hirsutus
CTAAAAATCTAGACTTCCTTTCCGTGCCTCTGGCCTAGGCGGCAGTGCATGGCACGTTAAAAGAAGAAGTAAGAAGTAAGTAAGTAAAATGAGGGGAAAAATTCCAAAAATGTGAAAAATTATTTAAAATGGAGAAAAAATTTCCAAAAACGCGGAGAATGTTTAATAAATGGGCAGAAATTTCCAAAACTTATAATACAAAGGTAGCTGAAAATTCAACGAGTAATAACTTTTTTCCAATTTCGTTCCAAAACACAAAACTACTGCTCTTTTGATCGTGCACCAGGTGAATTTGGTGTCAAATAATCATGATAAAATGAAATCACACAGTCGAATTTGTGGAAATACAAAAAAATTGTTGAAACCAAAAATGTCTCTTATTTTATCAGCATCAATTTTCATTTGAACATTTTTTTGAAAAAAAGTACTGATGAGATGAAAAAACGGAAAATATGACACTGAGATTTTTAGACTGAGATTCCGCAATGTTGCCAGATTTGCTATTTTAATTCGATTTTGCTTGAATTTCAAATCACGGTGTTTGAAAAAATCAAAAAATTGACGAACTTGATTTTTGAAATCTGAACATCGCTCTTTACATTTTGAGTTGAATTTTTAATTTTCTACAAAATTCACGTACTCAAAAATCGGCATTTCGAAATCGAAACGTGTAGAAAATACAAAAGCAAAGTATTGTTTACAAAGTGGTGCACCGGATATGAAACAAATGATATAATGGATGTACTTGTATACCTTAGTTTTATGAATATGTTGATGCTGGAATTCAGAGTCGAACTCCGGTTCGCTGAAATAAGACTGATCTTGATCAGCCCACATATGCATCGGAGCGGACAACCCAGGTGGTAAATGGCCTCCGGCCAATTCCTTCGCTTCAAATAATCTTAACACCGTGCGATCGCGAATTTCGTTCAAATTAGATCTACAAAAGACGTGAAATTAATTCCTGTGTAGTCGATTCGCGATCGTTGATGAATCCAAACCTTAAATCCTCCAATTCGTAAAACATATCTTTGTTGGAATCATGTATGTAGATTTTCACTTTGGACGAGTCTAAATACTCCATCGTGAGTTGTTTGGGGAACGACCGAACAAACAATGCTTTAACCGTGTCCAACGATGTGATTTCATTGGGCAACAACGATCTCTTGGTTTCGCGTCGATATTGCAGAAAAACCAGCCCTACAACAAATACGTTAAATAAATCACCGCTAGTGACGAATGAAAAACTACGGCTCCAAGGTGCCCAGTTGAGACGTATTTTCATTATTTTCCCGTACCTAATGGCCTTTCTAGTGTTTTAGATGGAGTTCTAACTACCGGCAAAGAGCTACGTTGTTTGTTGCCTCTTCGAAAGCCCGTCGAACTCGTCTCCACTTCGGACATGATTCCTGGATCTTCGTCGAACAACACCGAATTCGCATTTGGCGGATATCCTCTGGTTAACGGAGACTGAAAGTATGACTAAATATTATATTAATGAGGATCCGCTCCATTAATAGTTCTCTCGTGCTTTGTACTTACTTCTAATTCCATACTTTTGTTGATATTATTCGGCTGGTAATTCACGCCAAGATGGTGGTCTCCGGTTAACGTGTGTCGTCTAGGGTCTTCGCGCCGATTGGCGCGATTTCTTCGATCGTCATCGACGCGGTTTCCTTTGAAAACAAATTTCGTTAATTAAATTCCCAACTCTTGACATTTCTACGACGATGAATACAACGCGGTAACAAAAAAGAACACAAAATATCGCACGCTGAAAAAATCTCCCATTCAAAGACTCGAAAATTGATTAAAAGAGCCTTTCGTCCGGCCGAAAATTAATTGAAACGGGAAAGTTTTTCGGCAAAAATGAAATTAATATCTAGCGACATCGTAAGCCCATAAGTCCATCCTTCCATTACGCAATTCAACTCGCCGATCGTAATTGAATTTTAATTGTGGTTCGTCAATAGAAATAATCCGCAGTGTATTTAATTCGTTTACCACGCAGCAGGTCACGTAGGTATCTTGGAATTGTGTGAATATAACGAGAACACATAGTCAAAAGTACACATAACGAGGCAAGTTTCCAACTTCGTGACATCTTCGGTGTTCGAGATGAACGAAATTTACATATCACTTTTCAGACAGGATTAATCATCGAAGGTGGAAGTCTCGTCGAACAAGATAAAGTAGAGAAATTTCGTCAGTGTTTACCATACATAGTTGGAGTTACCACGTCGAGTATCTTAATTTATATATCGTGATTGTACGGTGCAAAAGGAGGGGGAGAGAACAGACGTAATTTTTCCTCTCATATTTCTGAGCAAAATATCCAAAAGCCCCGAATTTCAATCGAGGCCTGGACTAATGTTACCTCCTACGTTATTTATTCATCGTAAGATACCATTCGAAACCAGGCTTTTAAATCTGACAACGTCGCGTTCCGGTAATGATTTGGAATTTGCATTTTTTTTTCATGTTTTTTGATTTTTCACTTCATTTTTACATATTTTTTAGAAAAACCTTTGAAATGAAAGTTGTTTGAAATTAATTGGGCAATATTTTTTGTTGCCATAATTTTTCGCTATCCCTTCAAATTTCATTATAATTTTATTATATTATCAATAAATTCCATATTTTTTAATTTTTCGTTTTTTTAATATTTTTTTTTCTTCATAAATTTAGGGCAAATTTAGAATTAATTTAAAATAAATATTATAATCTTAATTGGAAATATCTTTTAGAAAAAAAATTGTCGCAAAATAATCAAAAACATCGTCAAGAAGGGGCAAGAGGAGGGATGGGTGATTCGGTTTTCTTCGAAATTCGCAAAATTGCACATTTTTGCGACCAATTTTTTTCACGATTGTTTTTCAAAACTAAATATTGCTTACGAGAGTAAAATTTTTTTATTTAAATAAACAAATTTTTATACAAAATGATAATTCACCTAAAAATTTCCAACCAAATTAAATAAAAATTATAAATAAATTTAAAAATTCCATTAATAAAACTCCTAAAAATATATTATTTAAATTAAAATTTATAACAAATTTACTAATAACAATTTTATCGATAAATAAAATAAATTGATTTAAGAAAAAACAAAAAATACCCCGCCCCTCCCCCGCTTGAAAATCCGGCATCGTGTTAAACACGGTTGTGTTTGCGATTTTTTTTATCATTTTATATTATTAAATTTCGTCTTTATTTTTTCAGTGTAATTGAATATTACGACAAAATTTAAAGAGATAGTGAAAAATTGTCAACACAAGAAATATATTTTTCACTCCATTTTATACAATTTTCATGCTGAAAATTTTCTAATAAAATTGCTTCGAACCTCAAAAAACTATAATTTCCGAAACTTTTTCTTCAAAGTTGCCCCAAATCTCATGAAAAAGCTCAACGAAAAATTTATTAGCTTTTGTGATCAATATATTGAAATAAAGGCAAAATTTAAAGAAATATGAAAAAATTGTAGATACAAAAAATATTCCTTGTTTAACTTCCAATAACTTTGGTTTGAAAAATTTTTCATAAAAGTTACCCCAAATCTCACGAAAAAGCCTTCAAAATTCGCTTCAAGCCTCAATTGCTGTATATGACGAAATTTTTTTTTAAAAGGCTCAACGAAAAATTTTATTAGCTTTTGACATCAATTTTTTTGAAATATAGATAAAATTTAAGGAGATATAAAAAAATTGTAGATATAAAAAATTCTTTATTTAATTTCCAACAACTTTGGTTTCAAAAATTTTCCATCAAAGTTGCCCCAAATCTCATGAAAAAGCTCAAAGGAAAATTTTAGCTTTTTTCATCAATATACGTAAAATATAAGCAAAATTTGAGTAGATAAAAAAAACTGTAGAAACAAAAAATATCCTTATTTCATTTCCAAAAACTTTTATTTCAAAATTTTTTTTCGCAGGTCAACCCAAACCAAAATTTTTTAACGTACGAAAATTATGGCAAAATTTAACGAAAACACGAACAAAAAACCATGAAAACTCCCTCATTCGATTTCCGGCATTTTACTTTCGCATATTTTCGACGAAAATTCACAAGCGCGTTGAAAAAAACACAGTAAACAAACGCAACGTTTCCCATTTCCAACACGGCCCAGCCACGTGCTACGTTGTCAAATTTCCAAGCATCATTGCTTGTGAATTTTTTTCGAATCAACTACCTCGAATTAATCGGTCGCATAGGAGTTTCTAAAAATTACTGTCTTTAAACTCACCTTCTTTTCCGGATTTCCTTTTTTTCTTAACGGAGCTGCTAAACGACTTAGAAGACGAGCCGGACGTACTTCCCGAGCTGTTAGAATTAGCTTGAGATCCGGCCGCCGATTTATCTTTCTCTTTATCCTTTTTCCAACGATTAATCAACATGATGCTGTGTTTTGCGAAATTAACACGTTAAATTTCAACGTCTCCCATACTCGTGGTGGTTTAATTTCAAACGTTTCATTTCTCAACTCGGGATTACTTTGTGATATACGCGAACGTTGGTAATTTCACGGGTACTCATTTCTGTTCGCGAGAGGAATAATTTAATTAATGCAATGATGTAAGCATAAGAATACGAAATTTAGATTACACTGAGAGTATTTTCAGATAAAATTTTCTCAATGAAAAAATGACGTTATATTTTCGCAGAAATCAAGAGATCATAGGCGGTTCCTTGGAACATCCGGCGAAGCGTGAACCTTGCGATTAATTCAACGTGACATTTGTTGCAGTGAAATACTGCAAACGTCAGCTAATTCGAGCTGGGCTATTTTTACAGGCGGCCGACAGGTGTGCCTGGATTCATTTACCGAATACAAGGGAGCTTTTGATATCGTTTCGGAGTATATCCCCAACGGTATTAATTCGAAAATTAACTCTCATTGTATCGAAATTACCTATTCATTTATGCGTAATAAGGGTAACGTGGGGATGTTCGCGTTGAATTAATCAGTACCTACTTCTTTACCTACAAGAGATTCGCAGTTTTGGATTTTTGGTGGTTTTTAATTTAGGCTTTGTAATTGAAGAATTTTCCGAGGAGAATTTACTTTAGTTATTAAGTGTCTCAAAAATATACCAAAGGAGTAAAAAAATTTCCGATAGTTTATTCGATTTTTTTTTTTTAGTAAACCATGTATACACCGGAAAAACAGAATTAAGGTACGAATTAAAAAATATAATAACCAAGGGTCGAATAAAATATCAAAATTGGATAACACGTTGGTTTCGAGAAAGCGGCAGTGCGCTTACAACGTGAACTATATACACGTGAAATATAGGACGATAAAAATGCGTAAATAATTACAATAACGTATTCACAGCTCAACCATAACGATCGCGATGATAAATTCGACCACGCCGATACTATTTATACGTAAAATACAAAAACCGAATTAGAAATTGGCACATGAAAGGCCCAGCCACACCGACGATACTCGCCCGAAACTTCACAAACGAGATAATCTCTTTGAATACAAAATCACGTGTAAACTGATCTCGGAAAAAATATAAATACGCGTGAAAATACTAATAAACATCTACATAACGTATATTACACGAAGAAGCGGAGACGGCAAGCGTACTATAGACTCTTACTGTATAGATTCGTTGCAGCTAGCAGAACAAATCGATAACGCTACCACACAGAAGCGCCAACTCTGAAAAAAAGTATTTTGAATTCGCGAGCGAAGCCAAGTTTTCACGACAAACAATTCTAAGGGTAATACTACGTTGGGGTTGCATTACGATTACCTATATTTTTTTAATTAGCCTATACGTTTACGTTTATTGTGGCAAAGGTGGCGCTGTATCATTTGGGAATACGAGGTATATATGATTTAAAAATTAAACCTTATATGGGATTTATGGTATCTCCGAAAATAGAGATATTTCCGTTAAATTCCTCCCTTTTGAATTTCTTGCGAAAGGTAAAAGCGCAACATCTGTTTCCGTATATGTGTTCTTTTCTATTATGTATTTTTATGGTAATAATAATTTATCGTAGCTTTCATTCGAAGTTACCTACCTTGATTATTTCTTTCAAAAATACGCCTAATTTCCTCAGCTTCGCTACCCGATTCCGATCCAGATCTTTGCCAATCGGATGTAAACGAAGTAGTAATGGAAGCCGAAACCTTTGATTTAGGTTTATCGACACGACGAGCATTCACCGCAGCAATGGGTTTCTCTTTGCCTCGCGCCATACACAAGGCGACATTTCTTTTATATAGAAATATATCAAAAGGAGATGCATTATTGTTACGTATATTCTCATATAACGGTCGCCTTTCGATGGCTTTCGTAGGAACACATTGCACCGGGTAGGGACCATTACCGGCGTTTTGATTCGAAAAACTAACTTTTTTACTCGCCGGCGATCTCGAGCTGTTCTGTTTGGCGATCAAAGCGCCTCGTTTGAAGATCGGGATTAATTTCGAATGTAATCCGCGGCTTTTGTCGCATTTCGATATTACGTCTTGATTCACGTATAAATGTTGAGGATCTTCGTAGTAACTCGAATCGGAGTTATCGCTCGATGCGTATATGCTTTCCATGGTTTTTATTTTTCAAGCTTTCGATCTCTTTTACATCGAATTTTTGGTAATTGTTTACATCTCACATATCGTTTCTTCGAGTATCAATGCAACAAGTACCTACACTGCTACCTATCTAGTAACTACCTATCAAGTTGTTTTGATAGGTATAAGTAGGTACGAATTAGTAGGTACTTCTACGAAAACGTCATCCAAACGAAATCTCAAATTTGGAAATATTTCCAAATTTTTCTCTCCAAAAATACGCATTCTACCGCAATACCGCAAAGCTCTAAAAACAAAATAATTCAAAAAAATTAACAACTGATAACATTCACTAACTACTTTCTCATAATTATGTGTTTTTTTTTGTCAACAACGTCAAAATACAAACACACGTAACCATATGTTCACAACATTTCCACATTGTGAAGGTGAAAGTGAAAATTAACGCTTGCATAAACACATTCATTAGTATAGGAAAACTTCAAAATAATCGGAAATGAAAAGAAAGTCAAAGCGGAGAAATCACAAGCAGATGTGGATTTAATAGCAAATAACTACATACGGATTTTATTTTCGAATAAATAATTTAAATCGTGTATTAGTATTCACCATTAACGTTGACTCAATTCATTCTAAACCGATGCGGATTATTAAGAAATTTTCTGTTTGTATAATACAACGCGCAAAATTCAGCTCAGGAATTCGCCTCAAATGAAACGAATATCCATTAAGCACCCGATACACGAGAACATATTCGCTCGACAGAAATTAACATGTTTATGGAAACCAGATAATGAGTGATTTTAAATAAAAAAAGAATTAAAACGTAACCAAACTCGAAACTTCAAGACCGCAGGCTGATAACAGATATCGTAGATCACGATCGTTTCAATCGATAAATCGAATAATCGATCGTTATAATCGACCCATCGTGTCGCTATCGTTTTGAAGAAAATGGGTGTATTCGATTACGCCGATTAATACGCATGCGCTAAACAAAATGGAACTGGTTGCATAACCAGCGTTGATTAGGCATACGCTCATAACGATGAAATAAAAATAAAATGGAAGTGAAAGAAAATCAATAAATCACTGATATTATCATCTTTCGGTATCGTTTTGAAATCTTCGCTTCATATTCAACCACAATCGTCTAATTACGCGAATACACTGTAAAAAAAAACCAAAAGAACAGACATACATTTAATAAGAAATAGAAACAAAGTTACGCTTTTTGTTCATAATTTTCAACAATGAGAAATTGCGCGTTAACATAATTTTACACAATATCCATAACGGTTTTAAAAACGCTACAAAAATAAATTAATTTAAAAATCGTACACGATGTAAAACATTATAACATTTTGTATTTTTCATTTACAAAAAATTCCACACTTCGGCGTACATCGACTTTATCAAAATAAATACTCTAAACAATACGATATTTATACGATCACAACTTTACCTCGAAAGTTCCTCAAGAAAATCATACAATGAGTTCTGAATAAAAATGAAATCAAAAATACGTTATCACTTATCACTTAGACTAGTGTCAATGCTTAGTTTAACTCCACATAGAATTAAATTTCCGCTTATTTAGTATCCGAAATCGAAGAAACTAATATTAAAGACGTATCGATGGTTTTTCGGTGATAATTATGAATAAATTTCTTCGCTTCTTCGCTTTTACTAAACGTAATTTTGGCTTGGTTGAATTGCCCACTTCCGGCTATCCATTTCATTTTCTGAAATCGAAGAAAATCGTGAAAAAAATATAAGATATAAATATTGATAATACGTACAGTTATTGTTCCACAAGTACTGGCGATTTTCTGTATTAATGTAGTTTTTGTAGAGGTACTGATATTTTTAATCCATACAGTTCGCGTTTTTTCTTCGTCTGAAATCACTAATCGATTTTTTGATTTCATTCTAATCGACGAATCTTCATCGTGTTCGTCCTGCGTAAATACATCGTATTAGGAAATTTTCGACTGTGTATTTTCGTTACCTACTTTATGATTTGGTTTTAGATTAGAAAATCGTTGCGCCAAGGGGACACTACTTTGAGTAACACCTTTACGAACACTTTCGACGATGATGTTTTCATTACGAGACGAGCCTTCATTCTGTAACGAAATTCGCCGATGAAAAATACCGATGATGGTTTTACTAATAAATAGCTTACGTTTTCGCCGCAAGTCGACGACGATTGTTTGGATACCACCATTCTACGACGATTTAAATTCACATTATCTTCATCGTGCACCGTCACGTTTATACTATCGACTGAATTTGATTTATCCATCGACGTGACGTTCCTCTTTGTCGGACCAGTCACCGGGAACTAGATGTGAAATTATACGTGAAATACGAGCTATTTGGAATTCTGTAATTTTAACTTACACTTTTTAAGGCGACAGTGCCATCTTTATATTTGATTTTCACAACTTTATGCAGTTGCTTGGTGTTTTTAGTCGTTTCGCTGTTATCATCAACTTTCATCCGTTCAAGGGCTTCTCTAGGTTTGAAATCGTCGCCGCCCTGGAGACGTTTCATCACTGGGATACGCGCTTTGTCACCGGGGCCTGTATTTCTGGCAGGATTTAACGGTTTTTTGTCGAATTGCTTTCGCGGCGGCGAATTGGCAATTCTGTCCGTTGTATTGCCTCCCGATACGTTACGTCGTTCGGTATCCTCTATTCGAATATCTTCTTTTTTCTTCACATTCACCGTACGACTTATTGGATTGTTTTCCGTTTCGTTTTTCCGTAAGAATTGTTCCCTCCTTTGAAGTACGCCTTTGATTTGGGAATAATAAAATCTAAATTAGATGTTGTTTTGGGATGCTTTTAAATTAAATTTATTCACCTTTTATATTATTCTGGATGAAGTTCTGCATTTGATTTTTCAGACGTTGTTCTTCTTTCATTTGGACGAATTGTTCGCGTTGTTTTTTCTGGTGTTCGACTTTCTTACGGTATGCTTCCATTTCGTCGTCTTCTTCCTGAAGTTAATGGAATTAGCGTGTTTTGCAAAATAACCAAAAGAATATAGTGCTTACTGGTTTATTATTCGAGTAATTGTAACGAGATCTTTTCGGCGAGACGTTGTCATCCATCGAGGACGAGATTCGCTTCGAATAATTCGAAGTATGATTTCGATCATCCGTCATTCTTTCGCTCGTCGATGGATAGTCGGCTGAAATTAAAGAGTTGTTAAAAACACATTTCTCGCCTTAACGCGGTAATTATAATTATAACGAATCATTTCGTTAATTACATTTAGCATGATAGGAATATTTATCACCAGATTGATCAGCATAATAATCTTCGTCGTTGAAGCGAGAGTATTCAACCTACACATAAACATCGATTAAATACGGATAATAAAGTGATAAAAATCCAAAACCCAATTTACTTGATTATTCCTCATATGACTTCCACTGTCAGCGTAATGACCGCCAGGCGGAATAGACTGATACGGAGGAGCTCCAGGAGGAGGCTGACCGGTAGGAGGCGGTAGATACGGCGACGACGAAGACACCGACGTAGACGACGAAATAACGCTTTCCTTGAGGTAATAATCGTTGGAGGAATTCTGCATGATGCTATTATTCGTAATACGATGCGGATTACCATCGTGACCGTGAGGCGGAGGCATGCGTATAATTCGCTGCGACGATTGTTGAAATACAACCGAATGCATACCATCGTTTGGCATCCTCGGTGCAGGTTGAAAATTACCATTGGAATTGGTCGGCGGCGGAGGCCTATTTTGGTATCCAGGATAAGGCGCCGCAGCAGGAGGATTTGTGTAACATGGTCCGTTCGCCGAACCCAACGGAGGCGGAGGTTGTGAGAATGGCGGCGGACGTGAAAAATTCTGCGGAAACGGCGCCGCATTAGGACTGAATTGAGATCTGCTTTGGTGATAATTATGATGATAAGGGGCGCCCGGCGGAGGACCGGTGTTGTTGGGAAAAGGAGGAGGAAAATGTTGCGCCGGAGGACCGGGAGGCGGAAATCGTTGTCTTATTGGTTGCGGAGGAAGACCGGCACCCGGAGGAGGAAGCAACGGACGTCGAGGCATGGGATGAGGAGGCCGCGGTGGAAGGAAACCAGGACGATGGTAATCCGTGGAATCCAGATGCATCGGCGGTCTACCGCTTTGAAAGCCGTTGCCGGGAAATTGGCCAGGAGGTCTTGGTATATGGGGATTAGGAGGTAAGCCGCCTTTTGGATGGAACATACGGGTTTGGTCAAAAGGCCGTATGATTTGCTGGCACGATGAATTTTGCATTGGACGGATGATTTGGAAATCACCGGCGATTTGATAGCGTTCTTGAGTTATTTGTACGGTGGCGACGATTGGGTTTTCGACTTGCATATCGTTACGCGGTAGAAATGATTGCGAGGAGAAATTTTTATATTCTACGAAATTGTGGAAACCGTGTTCTTCGGTGACTCGCTGCGAACGATTGATTATTTCCTGTGAATTATGACATCGACTTTAGATCAACGTTTGGATTAAAATGAAATAAAGATTGAAAATTACCACAGAATCACATCTTCTGTCGTTGAAGTTATCGTACGATCTTTTGGGATCATCATTCGATCTCGAGCCATCTGTAAAATAACAAATAACTCGAGAAATTCATAACGATACAATTCGTTTTATCAGTCATATTCTTACCTCTGTTACTACGGTAAGAATTATTATCAAATTTGGTATCATTACGTTCGTTATAATTATCACTTTTGTTAACTTTGACTACATCACCGGATCGATTTTTTTTCACAAATGGTTGCTGAACTTTTCCATGCTTGCGATGTCGAGATGATCCGTGAGGTTGTACTAATTCAATTACTTTTGCTATACAATCAATTAAAAGAATGAAATTACGCACATATTTCGCGTGTTTTTCGCTAAATAACTTTACCTAAATCAGGCAAATCATCGTAGGACTTCTTGTCGTGTTTTTTCAACGAAATAACCTTTGGTTTCGAGGAACCTTCATCGTCCTTCAACTTATCCAAACTTTCCGATAGAATGTTTTTTTCGTCATCCGACAAACCACCATCACCGATCGATAGTCGAGGTTCACATTCATCTTCGTGTTTATCAGCATTACTTTCAACGTCGGTTACATTTGATGCTAGACAAAAGAGAAGAAAAATGAACAAACGATTCACAAACTTCCAATTAACAATGTTAAATACAAACTTTGCTCCGATTCGAAATGTTTATCTACATCACTTTCCGCAACTGGGACTGAATCGCTATGAAGTATACTTTCATTTTCTGGGGTAATATCAATTGGTTCATGAACAACATTCGGAATAGAAATCAATTCATTTTCAATATCTTCTTCAGCAATACCAATATCTAAAACGTCTTCTTCTCTACAATTCAAATACACATTGTATCAAATATTTTCGTTTATTAATACTTAATCGAGTATACTAACTGATCAAGATGTTCGGTTTCAGGCTCGATACTCTGTTCCGTTACGTCTTCATTCTAGAATACATACATTAATCGATTATTATAGGAAATAAAAATTTGGAGGCCGTGAAAGAAAGCACAAAACACTCCAGCATAAATCCTCCAAAAATGGATTAATTCTTTAACTGAAACAAGTAAATTCAAATTTTACCGGTTGTTCTTCGATTAAAGTATCAAATTCATTTTCCGCTAACAAAGCTTCTTCTTTTTCGTTGTCGAAATTGAAGTCGTGTTCTTCCACATCATCGTCCAATAGAGTGTCATCGCTACACAAATTCACATTGATCAATACGTTTTCGTGATTTATAACGAATCAAGTGTGAAATGAAGTTCCAATACAAGCGAAATACTCACGGTTGATCCGTCATTACTGAATTTTTGTTTTCTAAATGATGAAACTACAGGTTACATGACAACCTAGGGACGAATTTGTTGACCAGTGCAATAAGTCGCAGGATTAGGGAAAACTTCCTATGAAACTTATTATCAACAATATCAACGGAAATAAACAATTTTTTATATCATGAAACAAATTAAATATTCAATTTAAATAATACTTGAAGGCCTCATTTCTTACTAAATGAAAATTGAAAATTGAAATGAATCAATAATAAATAAATAAATACTACAAGGCAACTTCAGCGTTGTTCGCCAGTTAACTTGAAAAATTATGTGGTAAATTCGTAAAAAGTAATAAATTTGTTAAAGTTGGTAACACTGAAATCACGCATTAAATGTCAATTGGTCGATTACTTATGACGTAAGTTAGACTTGAATCAATCACAGATCATCATACCTATCTACTCAAAATGATAACGTTGTACTGATAACAGCGTGAAATTTTCATTTTATTTTTCAAACACTATTTCAAGATTTTAATGAATTAGAGTTACGGCGTGATTAGTTCAATTTATTTCAAAACTTTTATAGTTAATAATTGAATCGCTGTATATCTTCAACTTTACCAGCGATATTTCATGTTGTTATTTGAAGAAGTGTTTATAAAAGTTGTTACGTATGTGGATGAAAAACTTCAATGAATTTATCAAAAATTCATATGATAAATGAAATTGCATCATGAAATTTTCACGATTAACCGGTGCTATTGGAAAAACTTATAAGAGACTGAAGCTCAATTGTAGAACATTTACAAATACTCCTGCTAAACCGATTATTTTAGGTATTGAATCCAGTTGTGACGATACTGGTGCCGCGATAGTCTCTGCTGATCGAAAAATTTTAGGAGAGGAATTAATTTCACAGAATGAAGTTGTGTTGAGGTAGATAGGAAATAATAATACCGTAAAATACTTGAGGAGTGCAACGATGTTAATATGTTGATTTTATCCCAAGGCATGGAGGCATACTGCCCCTGATCGCAAGAGATCTTCACCAAGATCATATTCATTCTGTGGTTGAAAACACGTTTAAAAAAGCCAATATGACAATAAACGACATTGACGCAATTGCTGTAACAGTGAAACCAGGTTTGTATTTAATATTCACCTGTTTCTTTGTATAATACTCATTTTACTTCTTTGTTTTTGACCGTATCTGACGCTTTTTTTGTTTGCAGGACTTGCTATGTCGCTTGCGATCGGCATTCAGTATGCTAAAGAATTGTGTATAAATAACAATAAATTACTGATACCAATTCACCACATGGAAGCTCACGCTTTGACGATAAGGTTATGTAACGAAGTAATTATAGTGTTTTTTTACCGAAAAAATATTATGCCAGTATCTTTATAATTTAATTTTTCAGGATGTTAAATTTCCTTTCCTAACTTTTTTAATCTCCGGTGGCCATTGCCTGTTAGCTATTGCTCATTCTGTTGATAAATTTTCACTTTTGGGCCAAAGTCTAGATGACGCTCCAGGAGAAGCATTCGATAAGGTAAATCTAGTTTATGCTTGATTGATTTTTATGTGAAAAATATTTCATTTATGGTTTTCTTAAAGATAGCAAGAAGACTAAAAATTCATAATTTATCCAAATACCGTAGCTCTAGTGGAGGGGCAGTTATTGAAGATTTAGCTAAAACTGGTGATCCTGAGGCTTTCGACTTTACTGAACCTTTACAAAAACATAGAAATTGTAATTTCAGCTTTAGTGGATTAAAAACTCAATCGTTAAAGTTTATCAAAGCTGAAGAAAGTAAATTTGGTAATAATGATATTCATCGATCATGACATAGAGATTGGTACTTTGACTAATCGTAATTTATTTTTCAGAAATAGAACCCGACGGAGTGATTCCGTCGGTAACTAATTTCTGTGCTAGTTTTCAATTAGCAATTGCAAGACATTTGTGTCGGAGACTCCAAAGAGCCATGGAATATATAGAATTTGATAATTTGTTACCAGATGACAATCGTGTATTAGTGAGTTAAAGAATATCTTTCACCATGCTGTTTTGTGATTTAATTACATATTTTTCGTAATTCAGGTAGTATCTGGAGGAGTGGCATCTAATAATTATCTTAGAAAAGCTTTTGAAATTGTATGTGCTGAAAAGGGGTATACTTTATGCATTCCTCCTGCCAAATATTGCACAGATAACGGTATTATGATAGCATGGAATGGAGTAGAAAGATACGTGAATAATCTTGGGCTTCCAGCTCCAAATGAAATTCCTAATATTAGAGGAGAACCGAGGTAAAAGAAAATAATTCAATTTTTGGTTTTTCATGGATGAACATCCTCTGTTTTTAATAGGTGTCCATTAGGAGAAAATCTAGAAGAATCCGTTGAAAAAGCAAATATCAAATGCACATGGATCAAGATAGCGAAAAAATTACATGAAAATGTTTCTTGATTCGTTTGTTCATTTTCTGAGTCGGTAATGGATAAAATACTAGCATCTGTTTCCATGTTTTCACATCGAAAAAAAAACGAAACAATTGATCAACAAAAAAATGTAATGTATGCATTTAAAAATAAAACAACCGAGGATTGAAAAATAAAAATATCACGCGTATCTAGTCCCACTTTCTTCCATACTGCCTTGTAGTTTTTCTCGCAATTCATTTTCGATATCTTCATCATCTTCAGTAGCATAAATATCCAAATATTCTCTCAACTTAACTTTCAAATTTTCAATATCCGAAGGACTGGTTTTTGCAGAAATAGGAATTATTTCATCAAACGTTATTACTCTATGAGGCCTTATTTCTGCAGGACATTTCTGTATTGTATCTAAAAACGTATCCAATTATTTAAAAAAAAATTAAAAGTTAATAGAAAACTGATGAAATACGCACTTTGTAAATCATTGATTTGCTCTTTTATTCCATTAAATTTATCCCATGCTCCTTCAGTATCCATTTTATTAATTACAAGCAAGGCTGGTTTTTCCAATAAAAAATCGCGGAATAATTCAATTTCCTGTAACAGGATTACCATATAAAATACAGTTATATTTGCAAGAATTCGCATATTGTCAAGGAAAATTATCAATTTTCGTACTTTATTCAAAAGCACGACAGTTTCTAAACAAGTTCTATGAACGTGCTTCAAATTCAACTGGAATCCGTTTATATCGACAACTAAAACAAGTAATTTGGTTCTTTCGCAATGGCGAAGAAAGCGATGCCCCATGCCAACATTTTTATGAGCATCTTCAATTAAACCAGGTAAATCAGCGACTGAAATGGAACGTAAATCGGGATACTTTATGCAACCAACATTCGGTTTAATCGTCGTGACTGAAATCAAGATAAGTATTAATGCAATCTGAGATCTTTTTTTTCGATCCAGGAGTATAAATCAATGAACGAAATCGTTACAAGGATATGAGGCGATTTTAGGTTTGGCATCAGTAATGGCTTTCAATAACGTTGATTTTCCAGCATTTGGGAAACCAACAAGTCCAATATCTGCTATCAGCTTCAAATCCAACCGTATATTGAAACTTTCTCCCCTTAACCCGCTGTATCCACTTTCATAACAGCCGCCGCATCCTCCTTTTGCAACAATCATTCTCTTTCCAGGAAAATTAAGTTCACCTGAATATCAAAATTTTTGTAATGCAGTTTTCATGAAGTTACATTGATTATTGAACCATTACCCATGATTCTACGTTTGGAGTCCATTACATCGATGCCAGTCGGTACAAATACTACACAATCTTTTCCTGGTTTTCCTTTTATAAATCGCTGACTACTATCTGTTCCTTTGGACGCTCTAATTCTTCTATCGGGATAAGTTGTAAGGACGTCTTTTAATCTGGCGTCTAAATGAATTCAGAAATAATATTTCAGCGTTGGTAACCTTTACCCCCGGATGATACCTTAGAATAAATTACCTTCTTTGGCTTGCACAATTACATCACCGCCTTTTCCACCAACGCCGCCAAATTTCGGATATCCCATGCCTCCTGCACCTCCACGAACGTGAATAATAAGCGAGTCGATGAAGCCCTTGTACTTTTTTTGGTATAACTGAGAAAATTAATTTAATTAATTTAAAAAATAGTTACAATAAAATTATTGAATTTATCCACAGTTGAAAATTTTGGATTTTTTTTCAAAGCTCTGGAATACTCACTTGAAAAGATGTGATTTTAAAATATCGACAATTAGTCAAATTTACCATTTTGATATTTTATTACATCGCACATTCAACTTGATTATTTCAAACCGGTATCCTGACTCCTGCAGAAAAATGCGGTAGTATATTTACAAAATAAATAATTATTTGATAACGTTTTGATACTGATAATAAGCACGTGGTGGGGCATAGATGGGTTGATTGGCGACAGGAGGCGAACAGGGCGAACTAATGGGCGATCTGAAAGTTTAACTGGGAAAAGTGGGAAAACCCCCGGCAATCACTGAGGCTAACACCAATGAAGGCAAACGAAGAGAAATAGGCAAAAAAAATAGGTTACGCCATTTTGATTTTATTCGCCAAAATTCTAATTTTAAGACGCCGAGCGCTGATTTTTTACTCACTAGTTTGTTGATAGATGCTGGAACTATCTAATTACATCTTTTTTTTCGAAAGTAAACTACTCCTTTTACCTACCAGCTACTACGACTATTGTAAACTATTGTGTTACGTACTTGTGTATTTATTTATGTAGTATGTTGCTGGTTCGACGACTCCAAGTGAAGGAAGATTCCGTCTAACTTTTTAAAGGTATATTAATTATAAGTAATATAATTATTAATAATAAATACGAACATCGTTGCTATCGTTGAATATGTGTTTTGTGCTACTTGTCATGTGTTTTAACATTTTTATGTTTGGTAAACGATGTGTTTTTTTTCAAGAAACACCTGATATTTCGTTGCCTTCCCTCAAAAAGTGTATTTTGGTTATGGGTTGTAGGCGATGTAGCGATTTTTCTTCTCTTTTCTTCGTTTTGATTAATTCATCATGACCCATATAACAGATTTTCAATATCGCTAATTTCATTTAGTCGTGATGCTATACTTCACCAGTAAATAGAACATAGAAAGTTTCATCTTATGTGGCCTCTTTCTTCATCGAATCACCGAAAACAATCCCTTCATTTTTAAAACTTTTTCATTTTATTAACTAAATCGCGAATCGTAAAGAAGCTCATTACATATGCGAAAATTTCATTATGTAATTTTCCATCGTCTGTTTTTCTTTTTCTCCAACTCATTTGTACGTATTTAATGAAATCACACTGGGTTGAAATCATTAGCTTCAAGTGTCGAATTGTCCGAAATGTGTATGTAACTTAGTTATACGGTGTAGCGGTGTCTTAACTATCTGTTGTAATATATTTCCAGTTGTTTGGTGCTTGGTGCTAAAAATGGGTAGATATAGCTATGCGTAAATACATTTTGCCAAATTTCGCACATACCTATTCGTGGTACCCAACGCATTATTAAGAACATGAACAAAAAGTGAGTTATATTTTTTTCCTATTTAATATGTATAAAGTGTAACAAATGTATGTATTGTGTGCTTAAGTAAGACGCATGAAAAAATCACTTTTGATCTGAATTAAAATTTTTTCATTTTTAGTGCTTTTCGATGGGTGAATTAATTAAACGTAACACATGTTATAGGTTCGTTATTTATTTTATTAGGTTCCAAGAAATAATCGTTCAAGCTGGCAGTTCGTAAGATAACCTAATTCAACTATTTTTTTATGTGATTTTGTCGATTTAAAATGTCACATATTTTTGTAAATTTCTCTCACGTGCCATCTTGTGTGTTATGAAATAGGTTTGAAAAAATTTCAACGTTTTAGTAAAAATTTCTCAATCGTGCTTTTCCGAAAGCCTTGTAAAATCGGTATTTTTCATTTCGATTGAAAATTTATTATGATGAATGATATCGTTTAATGTGATCGACTAATATTGACGTCATTTTTACGTATTGAAAAATTCTTTAATTTTATTACGATTATGTTCACTTCGTTGTGATGAAATTAAATTAAATTTCAGGTTATTCCTAGCCATGTCTCGACGTCGTGTATCTTGTCCATTAACCGTTCAGCAGTTATGGGATGCTGTGAAAATCATCCGGTACAAAAGACAAGTACCGGATGTTGAGCGCATTACGCGATACATGAATAGGACGCATAATGTTTCCGATGGTAAGATATAGTATTGATGAAGATGCCGAAATTTTCACCATAATAATGCTTTCTGTTTATAGACGAAGTTGGTAGACAGATAAACTATTGCGTTCGCGATGGTCTATTGAAAGTTATCAAAAAGGTGGGATCCAAGGGATCTAAATGCGGTATCGAACAAGAAGGGTATAAATTACCCGAGGATAAGGTAACATAGGTGATAATTAGCGTATTAGTAATCGTGGTAATTAAATTATGATTTTTAGTTGCAAAAAGACAGCCATGATTGGTATTGTTTTGAGTGTCACAGCGGAGGAGATGTAATTTGTTGCACGTCTTGTCATCGGGTTTATCATTTATCTTGTATTTCTAAAGATGACCTACCGGAAGATGATGTTAAAAATAA
This sequence comes from Maconellicoccus hirsutus, assembly GCA_003261595.1. NCBI lineage: Eukaryota > Metazoa > Arthropoda > Insecta > Hemiptera > Pseudococcidae > Maconellicoccus > Maconellicoccus hirsutus. The sequence goes on from QBDW01004892.1 coordinate 19,030, forward strand.
ATTCATATGCAGTATTTGCAATGTAATTGGATCTTGATTTGCTATTTTACCTTGTACGAAGTGATTTTTTGATTTTTATTTAAATGATATTTTTTTCCAGCGTTGTTCCAACAAAGAGCTGACTCCAAATATCAAAAAAAGCCAGCTAAATCGATTACTGAAGTATACTGCTACAAAAATGAAGGACAGAGTGAGTATTAATTACGTTCTTATGTTCTTTTTATTTTTTAAATGTGATGTGAAGTCGGAATATGTGTATTGAGGTGGAAAAAACAACGAGGGAAATGGAAAAAATAGAAAAAGGTAACTTTTAATGATATTTTGCTAAAAATTAATCTCGATCATTTTTAAATGAATTTTTTTCAAATATTCACCTCGTAAAATCGACGAACTAAATCAACTGAGAGAATAGTTTTTTCCTTGTGCCTTTGAAATTAAAGTACCTATTAACTGCTCGAGTTTTTTTTCAGTTACCGGTGGCGTTAACCGATCGTCAACCTCCAAGCAGTAATTCATATTTATCGGAAAGATTTGCTATTCAAGGCCAGGTCAAAAGTCCTAGTATTGATGTTCCTAGTAATTTCAAATGGATCTTGAATGATAAAGATGAATGGAGAGTTGACTACTTAATTTATAGGTAGGTTGTTGTTGTTGTTGTTGTTGTTTCCCCGAAAATTAATAATTTTCAATTTCGATAGACCTATCGATTTGCATATAATGGAATCGAAAGCAGATTGCAAAAAATACGAGCATCTGGAAGAATTCAGAGCTGATATACAAACCATCGTCCATAATGTGGTTATTTATCACGGAGGTATGATGCATTCGTAAATTTAAACCTGAAGTGATATTGAAAATATACGTTTTTAATCGCAGTTCATAGTAACATGGCTGATATGGCGCGATTAATGCTACGCGACTGTAACACGGATTTGCAAGAGATCCTGGAATGTTGGAGGTGTTATAAGCATTGTAACGACAAGACGCTGAGGAATTGGTTTATTAAACCGTGTAAACCACCGCATGAGCTGGTATACGCGAAATCCAAAGGATGCCCTTATTGGCCAGCGAAGGTATGAATTTTTTCGCTTTTTTAAAATTTCAGATACATTTGTTTTTCAATGTCGTAGGTTGTTAAAGAAAACGAAGATAGTTATGATGTGAAGTTTTTCGGCGGTATACATGAACGAGCTACCGTAGAGAAAGCGTATGTTAGACCTATATCGGTTAATATTCATACGTTGCAGGTATAACGACGAAAATATCGGTTTTGCGAATTTTTATTTCAATGAAATTTGAATTTCCTAATTCCGCGAAATATTCCAGATTAAACGTACTTCATCTTGGAATAAAGGTTTCGAGGAATTGAAACGACATCAAAAGCAATTGGAGAAATTACGCGAAGAAACGGATAATTACACGAAGCCTTTTGTGGATTCATCGAGCGACGAATCGGACACCCCGGATTATAAAGATATCGAAGAGAAAAACGAAAAGAGTAATCTGCCGGTTATTTTACTGAAGAGCGATAAACTAGACGATGAACCAAGCGACGATCATTCATCGCCGGACGAGCCTAAAGTATTATCTGTGAACTTATCTCATCGCGGTGTTAGCTCCATGTACATATTCGTGTTTCTATAGGAATGCGACGATCAAGTAGCTAGTAAAGCGTCAACTAGCGAGGTGAAATCTACTCGACCTCGAGGCAGGCCGAAGAAATCCACGTTGGAGACGAGCAATACTTCGGTTCAAGATGAAAAACCGCCCAAACCTCAGAAATCATCTAAAACACGAGGCCGACCACCAAAATCCTCCGCCGGTCCTGCACCGAAAAAACCTCGCAATTCGGCGTCATTTTCGGCGAACGTCGAAGAAGACGTACCCGGTAGTAATGCGCCGGAGATGAATATACCGTCGTTAGATACAGATAGCGCTGTGAAGAAGGAAAACGACGCCGAAGATCATAATATTAGCTCGACGTCCGGAAAATTGCAACCTATGACTAAAGTAACGTTAACTTAGGATTCGCCTTCGAAACACCGCGTAATTATTTGTTTTATTAGGGCAACGAAGAAGAAATCGTTAGTTCTTCATCTTCGCAAAATCCTATAAAGAGATCGGTCAAAACGCAAACCAAACCTCTGGAAGTTAAACCCTCCAAAGAGTGGATCGAGAAGGTGACTTGAATACAATTACAAAAACGATAAAAAAAACGATTACATATATTTATTTCGTTTTAAAGATGGAAGAAGAATTCGAACAAGAAAAAGAAAGACTAATCACTAAATTGAGAAAAGAACACGAACAAGAAATCGCATTATTAAGACAAGCTCATAACGCGATTCTTTCCGAGACCAAGCGTAAACAATGGGTAGGTTTTTTTAAATCCCCTAATGTTATTTTTCTACAAAAAATTCATCATTTCGTTTCGCGTAGTGTGTCAACTGCGAGTCGGAAGCGATCTATCATTGTTGTTGGAATACTTCCTACTGCAGTCCTGATTGTCAATTGGCTCATTGGGCAGCTGACCATAAAAGACATTGCCGCAGAAAACGATAATCACGCAAGAACACGATAGTCTTACTTAAATCATATGAATGCAAAATCTTAATTTTTTTTTTGTTTTTTCTATCTACAATTTTATTGTTGTAACAAGCACAACTTGTTTTGTGTGGAGCAATTTTGAAGGAAAAAAAAAGGTGCATCACATACTTCATTATTATTGATACGCAAATGCGATATTTATATCATTCCAATGATCTTCTTCGGCTTTTTTAGATTTTGTTTTTATGAGTTGTTTATTATTTTGTTTTTTAGTATTTTAATTTCTTTTATTCTTTAAGAGATGCGAATGTGCGGAATTTAGATAGCAGATCCGTACTTGTGATGGTGTGAGAAAGGCGTATGATTGTGGTGAAATAGGCGAAATGGTAATGTTTTAATTTCAGAGCTAAAGTGCAATAGATACTTACACTTATTGGTGGCTTCATCGTACCTGTTTTTTCTTTACATACGTAATAACTACTTGTACAAATAAGTGTAAATATTGTATAGTAATTTTTTTGATACGGATATTTTGTTTATGTTTAACAGTTTATTGTAACATAATGGAGTTGTTTTTCGTTACATATTAGCGTGGTATATAATGAAAATTATGTACCGTAATTTAATATGTATGTTTTCCTGTAAAATAAATGAATGATTTTCAGACATGATGAAGTTGGTATTAGGAAAAAAACCTATGTAATTAGTCTATGGGAAACTTTGCCCAAATTATAATTAGTTCCGACTTGAAATGTTATTTTGTAAGATTTTACCTGTTAATTTTTTCAAATGTGAAAATTGTTAAGGTAGAAAGATGTTTTTGATTTTCTCAGGCAACATGAGATGAATATGTATCCCATAAAGAACAAAGAATTCGATTTTCAACTCGACCTAAGAATCTGAAATCCACTCGTGAAGAATTTTTAATACATAAATGATTTTATTGATCTTAAGAAACTTTATCAATGTTCTTGTCAACAATCTCATCTGGAAATTTCCCAATTTTCGCAATTCCCCGACCATATTTTTTTTGTTAATATTCATTAAATAAGTATTTTTATTCGCTTGTTTTCTAAAAAAAAAAAAGAAATGTATATTAAACATAATTAATTTCTTGTAAACTTGGTGAAAAATGTGAAAAGAATAAAAAAGTTCATGCGCTTGAAGGGCGAACTCGTATTTGAAACGGTATTTACGGTAATTACCGTTGGTTTTTCTCGATGTAAACACTGTTATCACGTGACCCACGCTAATCGCCATCTTGAGTGTTAATGAACTAGAAAATTGTGTTTTACCTGTTAACGATTGATCGAGTTATTTATTTATTTATTTGTTATTGACAGTTTTTTCTGATATTTATAAAGCGCTCGAATACTTTCATTGTTGGAATTTTCAACTCGCTGCGATCGTGTGATTTCCAAATTCATTACTATGTCAGAAGGCGCCCCGGCGGAAACTAAAATCGAAACCAATGCCGAAGCCGAGGAAAAGGTAAATATATGTGAATTCTTCACTTTCATTTCTGATTTACTCGATTTGTGATGTATGTTATTAATTCAGGACGTATTCCATCCAATATGATAATTGTTAGATGATAGCTCTCATGTGGCATATGTGTGTAAACGTTGATAATAATGTGATGCGTATTGTGCGTAAAAAATCGTTATTCAAGGATATAGCGAAACTTGGCTATAGGAGAAAATCCATTGTTCTTGGTTGAATTGTACGCGTAATCTGAATTTTAATCCCTGTTACGTGGATGTTTGCATATATGCGTTCGTAAATTGCGCCGGTGCTCGTGAATTCGTTTAGGCCGTAATTACCAAAAAGTAAACAGTGAAATGAATTTATCCAAAGATCACATCTGTCGCGAGGGAATGCTTTTCAAACGTGATTAACTGATCGAAATTACATTTTGTAGATGTTCACCATATGAATACGACCGACGCGATAGCTTCTTTGATAGAAATGCACGGTGAGCCATAGCGTATCGTCGTCGAGGTAATTATTCGTAAATGTTCTGAATAATTGCACCGTGCACCAAGAGCCTTTTCTTATTCATCGCTTCGTTGTCGATTAGAAATTAGAATGGATCAAGTATATCGACGTAGTTTTCTACGACGATTCGAGAATCTCCTTATTCCTTGTGCGTATGGCTTGCGGTCGCGCCGCGGTTGCTATTGTTTTATAGGTATATACCTATTTGATGTGTTTACTTCGTTAATTGACCAATTACGTGCGAGCTATTGCGATGTTTGTTTTATCGATAATCAAATTTTTAAATTTTGTATTTTTAACGTATTTTTTTATGGGAGCGTATTTTTCAGCGTTATTTTTGATTATTTAAATGGACATGGAGGGAATTGAGGATTCAGTTTATTTGAAATTCGATTTCAATATATTTGTTTTAATTCGATGATGTTAATTTCTCGACCTTAGTAATTGTGTAATGATTCACATCATGCAAATATGATCCAATATTCTCAATGGTTTGTTATTAATTATTTAGAAATAATGCTGTAGTAATTTAGGCTGTAAATGTGATCAAGTGTACGATATATTTGAAAGGTAGCACAATTAGCGAAGAAAGAGTGTACTTTCTTAAATGAGACTATAGTTATTATTTTACTAATTACATCGATGTTTTATTTCCGTAGAATGATACCGCGGCACAAAAAGGCAGACGAGGAAAAACGAGCAAAAGCCTAACGAATTTGGCGAAAGAAGCAGAGGCCATATTGAAAGTACGTTACGTTTTAGGCGCACTTCATATCGAAAGTATTTCGAAACTATGTTTACTTAATAGGGATTCGGAGACAAGGAAGAAGTACCGGAAGGAAGACGTGCCACTCGTTCTTCGACTCGAGGCGCTTCTGCTACTCCAATCAGTACTCCGCCGCCTGTAAAAAGGGAAAGGAAATCGGCCTCGTCGGCTACTAGTGGTAGGACCATCACGAGCATTTGTACGTTTTATCGAATATTCGCCTAAATAATTGTGTAATTTACAGCGAAACGAGGCAGGCCGAAGAAATCCGCTGGTGACGATGTGAAAAACGATTCAGCCAATGATGAAAAACAAGACGTAGAAATGAACGACGCGCCTGAGCCTAAAGAAAATTCGGTCAACGACAATAACGATGATAAAGTCAACTCGTCCAATAGTACTGTCGATGAAGTCGATACGAAGTCAACGGAAAATACGGAAAATCAAAATAATACCGATTCGCCGAAAAAATCCGAAGATACGGATAAACCAAAAGAAAATCAAGTGGAAAGTGAAACCGCCGAAACGAAATCGCCCACAACCAACGGATCAGCTTCTAAAGACGATTCCAGTGCTACAGATAATGAAAATCAGGTAAAATATCTCGTCGTGTAAATCACCTAATATATCTAATGCGAGTGTTTTATTCTTTAGAACGATGTAAAAAACGTCGAATCTAAAACGCCATCGGAAAATGAAAATTCAACGGAGAAGAGGCCTAGCGCAGAAGACGCGAGTAAATTGAAAGAACCTACAACTAACGACGAATCGGCGAATTCCACGAGCGAGACTCCTTCAACGAACGCGTCGTCGAACGATTAGTTCTTTTTATTTTCTGTCTCCCTTTCGCCCTTTTTTTCTTTTTTCTTTGAAAGAATTTTTATTTTTCAATGTACATATACATTGTATAAAGATGTTAGGTACGATTAATTTTCACTTACCTACTGTTTTGTTTTAAAGTACGACTATTCGACATTTTGTAATGAAGTTTTGTATTGTTGAAAATACAGCAAAAAATTGTAATTTTGAAATACAACACCTTAAAAATATTATCGTTTACCATATTTAGTCGTTATAGTCATGCTTGAACATATTCATTTTTTGTTTTTGATAATTTTCACAGGTAATGTTTTATAATTTACGCCATTTTTTTTTTTGTAGAAATATTACCGAAAAAAATAGCTTATGTGAGCTTCTAAAAGTATTACTTGACTAATTGTAAATTGTTTTGTATCGGTGATTTTTCTTCTTATTTTCAAGTGTTCAATCTGTACCAATTGGAAGTCGTTTGATTTTCTTTAGTTTAATTACCAAAAGTTTAACTTGTAGAAATATTTTTTTTATATTTTTACCTACTATAGAAATTCTGGAGAAAATCATCATCGGACATGTAATAACGAGTAATCGTAATTGCTTTTCTCTGGTTAATTACTGATTCATTTCCATTAGTTTTATCGTGTTTGGGCGCTTTTGAAATAATTTTTACAAAAGATGATTTATTGTTATAGAAGTAGAAAGTGGGTAGGTCCGGGACAACCCGCACAATAGTTTACTAGTGAAATAGACTGATTTTTTGATATTTTTAGTCGACTTGAAAATCAGTTTAAGTGTCCTATACTTTACTCACTTACTACTTATAAATAGTATTGATGTAAAGTGGGTTTATATTGGCGGTATTGAGTGTCTGGTGTTTTCTTTTCCTGTTCCTTGGACGTATTTTTAGTAATGGCCGACATGAAAGCCATACTTCTCTATCGAAATGTTTGAAAAGTTGTACGTTTAATGTATATGAGTAAAAATAAATTGTGTTAAGTAGAACGAATTATTTATTTTGCATTTCTTGGTTGGCACTTCCACGTGAAGATGTAATACCTAAAATTTTATTCATGTGCAGCGTTTACTTAGGCTAACTTGATACTTGAAATAGGCGCTATTGTTTACGACGCAACATAATTTATGAATAATTGCAATTCAGTATATCGGTTTGATTGGCATCGTTCGAATTAATTTGTACGTAAGGTTTCTCATAGAACGCACAAATGATCTGTTTTTGACCCAACCGCAAAAATATCGTTCTTTAACAACATTCTTATTCTAAATTTAGGACTCACGTTGACTTGTTCAGTCGTACACGGGGAATAATTTCGAGCCAGTGGAAATTAAAAGAGTTCGGTACGTTTTTCTTCGCAGAATATAATGTTCTTTTTATCGGTGAATTATGAATAATAATATTGGTGAATTAGTGATTATGTTGGTAAATTGCATTGTTGCGCGAATTTTCATTTGAGCAAATGTGGATTTCGTCAGTGATGTGAACGTTAAAGCCAATCAAATTGTGTTTCGGAAGTGATAAATTATTAAATATTACAGTAAGTAGGTTTTTAATTAGTGATAATATTACCTTCAGGTATTAAAGGTGATACGTGCTAACTTAGGCGTATGTATCTTTTGTACCATGTGTTGGCATGCCGCCTAGTTTTCTGAAACGCCACCTTATAAGAAAATAAGTGAAAGATTCGCACGTATTGTTAATCCATTACGTCAATTTATTCGAGAGAACTTGTCTATACGTGAAAATTAATTACTTTCGGGGGTGCTTGAAATAAACGTACTATTGAAATTCCTTTGAAAACCAATTACATTGAAATTTGCATTTCTTTTGAAAATAATTTTATGCGTCGAAATGAGAAGCCTTGTTTAGGCGAATTCCTGGAAAACTTGGGTATTTAAATTTTTTTAAACTTATTGTTCGAGTCTCGAGTCAATATGTACGTTATTTGATACTACTTATATGATTTTAAATGGGATATTTAAAGATACAATGATTGTAATTTTTTTTGGGATATGAAGACTTTCATGTTTAGTTGATTATGAAAGTAATCGTGTGAATTGTAATTAATAGGAAAAATGATCATAGTACTTAGCTAATTAGTTATGATAATACCTACTTGTACTTTGTATGTAAACATAAAACCCCGTGACAAAAGTATTATCTGTGATAAACGAAGTTAAATGATTAGATGATATCGATATGTAATATGATTCAAATGTATGAATATAATTCAAGACCTGTTTTGCGATAAATTTCGTTTTAATGGGACGTAATACAAGCAACAAGTTTTATTAGAACTGCTTTTTCAACAAAATTTGATACTTATGTAGCTCTTATATTTCAGCTTTGGTTTCGAATATTTTCTTTTTTTATTTAAATAATCGTACTTCACGAAGTGTAGGTATGTTGAAAGACATGATTTTATGCTTGATTCTGCGTACACCCGAAATTCGAAAAAATTTGTTACATATTCCTTTCGGAATACTTTAGATGTTATCGGAAGTACTTCAAATATACTTAGGCCTAATTATCAGTTATACTAATGTGCAACCGAAATGGAAATTTTTATTTGAGTTTCGCTTTTCCTTTTATAATAATTAATAAAGTTCATTTTATTTCATCTAACACGACGTATCTCGTCTTTTATTTTTTATTTAATTATTAAAAAAACTCTCTACACTTTTAGTATACGATAATTACGTATGTTATTTGAAGTACTTCCGATAGGTACCGATTATAACCGAAGTATTCCGAACGGGACTTGTAAAAAATCTTCGAATTTCGAGGGCACGCTGAATCATGTTAATTACCTCATCAAAACGGAGCTCTCAGATTATTTTTTCGAAAATAGGTATAACTTTAAATTTGCTATTGATAAAGTAGCTATTCGATAGTCAGTTGAACAAGGTGAACGTTCTGTAAGAATAATCAAACGCAGGTGATTAATTAGGTACCTGCAAATAGTTGGTTTTAGTATATTGAATAATTTGTAAAAAAAAAAAAAAAAATAGTGAACAGTTGATATGATATGATACAATTATATAAGTACATCTATAATATTCAGTTACATACTGTGTTCTGAGGGTTAATGAATCGAGACATAAATAAATGACATTGGTATCTAATACTTATTTACTTATAATTGATAATTCATGAAAAGAAGAAATTAAAATAGCATTCCTTCATTCACTTGTTATCATTTTTGTCTTCGAAATCGATTACATCACTGAAGAAGGTACATAGCTACATACCTAGAATGTTTTACTTATTCCTAGAACAATAGATGCATGATTGATAATGCAAGAAAATATTAAAGAAAAATTGAATTACTTTTCGCATGAGATCAAAAAATAATATCAAAATTGAGCCTAAATCTAAATTCTAGTGAAGAAATTATTTCGTATTTTACATCTCTGAATGAAACGATTAATTACCTGAGTAAACGAATGAAATCGAAGTTCAAACACATTTCGTATTTTTTCAACGCAACATAATTATATTACAAATTCAAAGAAAAAGTACTGATAAGGTAAACATTTTCCTGAACTAATTTCATTACGTTTTTAGAATTATGGAAATCATCATCGGAAAAATTTATTTCAATTATGTACTGAATTTTGATAACATTTGTCAGACTAGCTTCGAACATTTATTAAAAGCGTCAGATTTTATTTGGAAAAATGTATGTACTGACCTCATCGATCATTCGCTACCACGAAATGGTCAATTCAATGAATCATTACTAACTAATGTCAAACATAAACGATTTCCCTTCTCGGTAGCAAATAATATGCTTAAAAATGATTCAGTGGTTCGTAAATTATTTGTAATGAATCTAAAACGCTGATTTGATTATGCAATGAGTACTCGTACTATTACACATATGTTCACTGATATAAATAACCAAAATATGATAATAAATATGCAAATTGTAAGGGACTACTAAAAAAGTTCAGATTGTGATAAGAATAGCGTTGATAAATTATTTATGCCTATTTTTTCAAGTTTATTTCACGATGAAAAGAAGGGGAAGTCTCGATCAATACCGGTAGACAAAAAAGTATGAATTAAAAAAAAAAAGCGAATGAGATGATAAATAATTAAAAGTCTTGTCTTACCAACATATTTTCCAATTTTTTTCTAAATTATTTAACAATAAAATATTACATATCTAGTTACCTACTATAAAAATGTTCAGAAACAACTAATTAAACTCTTATCAGTATTTATAAGCATAAATTAAAACCTATCCCTGTTGAAATAACAAGAAACTTTCACGTTTACGACCACTTTTCCAAATCTCTGATGACTTTTTCAATTTTCCAGTTAGCTAAGAATGGAAAGAAAAGAATATCGAGACGATTCTCCGGATAGCGTTGGTTACATCGAAGAGGATCATCCGTTACATCCGAATCTAGCTGTTCAATCGGTACGACTTTTACAAATACCGCCAAACGACGATGATAAATCGTACTCATTTACAGCCTCATTTACGGACATGGACGTACCGATTTTCACCAGAGAAACTCTATTCGAGAGACAGAGGAAACAAGTAATTAGTCAATTGTTAAGATACGAATTACCTGGTTTATAAGGTAGATTAAAAGGGAGGCGTGAATGTGAAAAATCATTCTGGTAAAGACAACGTTTAACTTCATTAGTTTGTCATTTAAGGAGTGAATCCGATATAACACGTGGTTTTACACGTGAATAGGTTACGCGGTTATACCTAGTTGTAATTTCGGATTTCGAATGACATATCGTAATGTCGTCTGGTGTCCATTTATGATAATATCGATCAGCTGAGCGAATCGATACTATGTTTTTATATTCTAATAAAGATTCGTTCATTGAAGAGACGAAAAATGGGCGTTTTAGAAAAGCGTACTACCACATCCGTAGTAACGATTTCCATGCTAACGCACCATACCCATATACCCGTGGAGAGAACGAAAAAATTCACCAGTTCAATGTCAGTTCACTGACAATGAGGTAGTGTAAAGTTCGTTCGCTAAGGACGCCAGGTTTCGCGTACAATATCATATTTCAAAGCATGGAAATCATATAGTGCTCGATGCGTTGAAACTTTCGTTGTAATCGACGTAAAAAAAAAAGCAATCGCTGAATTTTCATATCAGCTCTTTTCTGTGTCCTTCCCTGTTTTCGTTCTTCCATTAATTCCAACGCAATAAAATGTCAGAAGATACTGCAGAAAATGAGAAAATTCGTATGACTGAGGTGAAACAAAACACACCACCGCCGGCTGCCTCTAGACAGGTTTGATTTGGAAATTTATTTTATTGCAAGTGCACTAAAAAAAGTGATTTTTAGATGTAGATGTATGTTCATTTTCATTCACTTTCGTTTGTTTTTATTAGGTAGATATGTTTTGATCATGGCAAGAAAATTATTTAGCATAAAATAAATTATAATTTTAGGTTAATTGGGTGGAAGAGTGCTCATTTCGTTTAAAGTTCACTATATAAATATATTTTATTATATTCGTATTATATGAACAAAATTGTATGTAGAAAACAAAAAATTTCACTTTCTTTGAAATAAATTAATTTTATTTTAAAAAATAAAAAAATTAACAAGTAAAATAACTACAAACTTTGAACCATCGTTGTTAAAAAAAATTTCAAATAGAAATTAAAAATTACAAAAATTCAGTCAACTTGCAGCCGGTCTTTTTTTTGCATGCACATGCACATTTTCATAGTTTTGCCCAATTCGTTCTGCGCATGCGCGGACATGTGATTGCAAATTAGAGGTTAAATTTTTATGAAACTACGAAATTCGGAGTTTTACGAGAATTTGTGAACCAAAATTGTAAGAATAATTACCTAATTGATCGAAGTTGTTTAATGTCGCACGTGATGTTGATTTATTTCAAGATTCATTTGGGCATGTTTAACCTCAAGAAAGTTTTCTAATTAGTAAACATATAACAAAATTCTGTTTTAATTCATGCAAAATTGAATGCAATGCTTTATGTTTTCCAATATACGACTTCCTTCTGTTTATCAAATTATATAAATATCAAAAATTTCAAGAAAAAATATGACCACATGCTTAAAAATAAAACAAGCTTTCTATACTCATCGAATGCTTCTTCGTGTAACCAATTTGATTTTTGATATTATTAGAACAAGTTATCATGGTTTTAAGGTGTTATTAAAATTGACAATTATTCATAAATGAAATGAAATACTTGCACAGAAGAGATATTTCTATGGTTTTCCACAAGTTCAAGCCTATTTATTTTTGTCTTTCTATCAAAAGTTCTAACGCCCTGAACAGACTCGGGTTCCATGGTTGAAGAAAGCCTCGTAATGAAAAGTGAAAAAATTCTGAATGAATATTTGACGATATTGTGAAAAAAAAACATGACGCAATAGGGTAACGAAAATTTGAAGACGTCGTCACATTTCATGATTCGCTTGCGCGTACTATTCGCCAAGTATTGATTGGTAAACATGGAAAAGCTGCGAAAGCTCATTTCTTACGTTTCACATAAGTATTAACGCGTAGGCGGATATGTTCTTTGGTATTACAAAATTTACGTAATACGCGTAACATGAACGATATTTTTTCAGTCGTATTTCCGGAAATAGCGACTTCAATTTTTCCAGTTTTTTCGCTCTCGAAGAAAGTAAACTGATTCAAGTTCTCGTAATTCACTTTGACGTTTCGAAATTTACTGTCATTTAATTTAATTTAGGGATACTTTGGTAGTATTGGAAAAAACCAATACACTTAAATGTTGAAAAATGTACACATCATTCATTCCACAAATCCACACCACTTATCGATTTATAAAAAAAAATCTTTCCTACGTAGGAAACTTATCATTGATTTATTCTTCGATATTTATTCAACATAACTATACAAACAAAGCAGGTATCAACTTTCAACGAATTTATTCGTAGATTCGTAATTTCGGATATTGTTCAAGATAAACATTGGATACTTTATTTCTAGTATAAAGGTACAATTTAACCTTGACCATTATCTTGAAATGTCATAGATGAGTAGCAAAAGTTGGCCTATTTCCAAGTAGAAAAAATTCATAATTATCGTTTTAAAAGAGGTTACTAAAAAAATTGCCAAATAAAAATAAAACTGAGGTGTCGCGTGTTCTGTATTCACGCGCAAATTAAGGCGCAGTAGCCGAAACATCGGATGCTGTGAGGTCGTTACTTTTGACAACATTTGATAAATGAACACTTTGGAGCAGGTACTGCGAATGATATGGAAAGTTATATAAATGAATATCATAAAACTTTAGTAATCTAATATGTAATACGACGATCGCCTACGCGATACGATGTTTTTTGTACCATTTGTGCGATTTATTTTTCCTTTTTTTTTTTCGCTCGCTTAAAACTTGCGACTTAACAATCCTATCAATTATGCTATTTATATAAATGAAATATGATAAGTGTTCGCTCATGTTTAAGTCAATTGAAGTAAGGGTAATACGGTCATATAATTGAATGTAATTTATTTCGATTAATACGCCCTTAAAATAGAAAAAAGTAGGCGATGTTTATTAGGCTCATTTCGAATCGTGTATGTGTTTTGATTTTTGAATGAAATTTGTTTTGTCATTTGAAAGTAGTAGGTGTTTTAAGTACTGGTCTTGAACCATGGGTTAATAACCTTAATGCGGTAAATTAGACCATAAAAATCTGTATGTTTGGAGCATTTTCCATCGTAACGTGTTATGGTTTCGTTTACGTAGCTTGAAACTTCGGATTCAGTATTGTGTAATAATGTAAAATTCAGATTGACTTGGCAAAATGGTGATTAATAAAAATTACTTGCACGTTATATTTCTACGTAAGTAGCCGCGTCAATGATCGTAATTACAATTTGAAACCGGCTCGAGAAAAAAGGTTCAAGGTTACGGACGGATGCGTTTAGGTTTTATTGTCGTTCTAAATAATCAATTAACAAGCGTTAACGACGTATCATTTACATGTTCGAGTCAAATACTCGGATAATTTGTCAAGCTGTTTATCACGCCTAGAGGTTTTTGTTTTATTATAAACGAAATACCTAAGTACGTACGCATCACGAAGACACACACACGTGCATTTATTACTCATTGCTCAGATATAATTAATATGGCATTAATCAAAATATAATGAAGATGGTTCCGACAAAGACTTGAAAATCAAAAGACTTCCCTTAAGGAAATGTATAGACTTTTACAAAGCCGATGAACAACTTGACTTAAATATGAAATTTTTCATTGAAACGATAAGTAGCAAGTTTTGTCTATTTTTCTTGATTAAGGCGTTTCAACTTCTTTGAAGTTCGTCTAGTTCGTAGATGATGGGTTCAGGTTTTCTGGTGAAGTGATCATTACATCACTTTTAAAAATAATTATAAAAATTTTACATTCTATTCGCCTACAGTCTTTTACTTTTACAATTGATTATACGATTTCATCAATTTTATAGCAACAAAAATGGCTTTGTTCTGTTTGTTTCAACTGATAACAAACCAGTTACTCTGAGGATACCTTCTTTACAAATTTAGTTGTACAAACAAAAGTAATATAGTAGTAGATGGTTATCTACTTCATCTAATTTGTAAATTCGTTACAAAGTTCAATTTTAAATTCAATAAATTACGTCTTTTGTCAAATTATTTATCAAAAAATTTCGTTTTAAAAATTGAAACCCTGCAGTGATGCAAACATTAAAAAAAAATTATGATGACAAAATATATGATAAGAGTTCAGATTCATGTACTTACTGGGTGTCTAATTAATCTTAGTCCCCTTTTTAGACTTTACATGTAATATTTTTGGTTGGTAACATTGATCGTTATACGTATACATGACGATATTACGTAGGCAAATGTTACCAACTTGCAACTAAAAACAAAAATTGTTATCAGGATGGCTAAGTTGATTAGACACCCAGCACCTATTAACCTAATCAATTTTTCTAATTGAAATTAGTTTCACTCAACTCAAGTTACCACACTCTCTGAATTAGATTTACCTATTGTATTCAAAGTATTTATTTCTTCGGTATGCTAATTACATTAATATTTTTTTGCAGAATCTCACCTTCAATCTACTTCTTGCAACGTTTGCAGCTGCTGTTGGATCAGCTTTTCAGCACGGATACAATACCGGTGTTGTGAACGCGCCAAAAGAGGTTAATATCTTGATACAAAATGAATGTATTACTTCGTATAGGACTAATAAATCTTTAATAACCATGCTTCGCATTGGATATAAATTATTCTACCAAAATAGACCATTGTATTCTCAAAAAGTATTATAATTTTTCCAACGTATAAAGGTAACATTCTTTTGACTCCTTCTTACATGTAATATAGACGCTTTCTCGTAATTATCTTGGCATTATGTTGGTGAGTAGGTAAGTAAAAAAAGAATTATAATACTTGAAACCTGTTGAAATTGTAGGCTGTTTGGTACAGCAGTTCCCTCTTTATTCATATCAACCATTTGAAACTTTTTTTTGTAGCGGCTCGTCATTAAAATAGTTTTGTGGTTTTGTTTTAAATTAGCGTGAAGCATGATGATATTATTTCATCTTTGAAAAGTACTTAATGTAAAATCTTTACAATCTTCGGTGTTTTAAATTCCATTTACATACATCTACTTAAAAGCGAGTATTGTTCGAAATATGAAAAATAATCTCGTACTTAAGCATGAAAATTCCGACGTTGTCAAACTAAACGAGAAATACGATGGTATCATATGAAATACGCTAGAATTACATTCACATTGATTCAAAATATTAAATCAATATTACTCTTCATTTTAAAATTCGCTCAACTTTGATGATTATATTGGAACGTATGATGAACATTTTAATCCTTTTTTGCAGTTAATTGAAAAATGGTTCGTCGAAATTATGAACAAAGATGCCACCGAACCTGGTGATCCGGCAAAACAGAAAATTGCCGCAGAACTTCTATACTCAACAGCCGTATCTATATTCTGCATCGGAGGCATGATAGGAGGCTTATCAGCCGGCACCGTAGCGGAATTTTGCGGGAGGAAATGGGCAATTGTGTTTAACAACGTGCTCGTCTTTTTTGCAGCTGTTTTTATGGGTAACGTACGATATACTTGAGCATTATTTCATTGATATAAAGTTTATACGATTACTTGACGTTCATTTGTAATAATATATTACAGGAATATCAAAAACGTTCCAGTCTCCTTTCTTGTTGATAGCTGGTCGATTCGTTGTAGGAATGAATGCGGGATTAAATGCCGGAATAATTCCTATGTATTTATCAGAAATCGCACCTAATAATCTTCGAGGAACGGTAATCACGATATTTTTGTAAATTATACCGATTATAGAGCATAGACATCGTAGAATTGTACCTAATACGCACGGCAATTTAGTACAAACATTTGCACCGGGATGACAATCTTTTTATCTTTCCTCCTGCCGCCGCCTTATCGAAATAATCTTATTGGAACGTTAATCGTGTAGGTGTTACTTTGGAAAAATTATGTTCGCGAGGGGGGATCTCTGCAAGGATTACTTATATAATACCCATACCTAATGCTTTATTTTATCACTTTTCAGATCGGTAGTTCGTATCAGTTGGTGATCACAATTTCAATTTTATTATCACAATTTTTAGGCATCGATTGGATATTGGGTGGTAAAGACACGTGGCCTATTTTATTTTCTTTAATTATCGTGCCAGCTATACTCCAAGTAGTTACAATGCCTTTTTGTTGCGAATCGCCGAAATTTTTATCAAATAAAGGTCAAGATCAATCTGCCGTTGAAGGTGAGACCACATCAAGGGGTGGCAGGGTTTAGTAAATTGTTGCATAGATAGTAGAACCGCACAGTCGTAGTGTTACCCGAGATATCATTAATAAAACTATATTTTCGTTATTTAAACAATTCAGCTTTGCAGTGGTTACGCGGTACTTCGGATGTAGCTGCAGAAATGGAGGCAATGAAATCCGAACTGAATGCTCAAAAATCTTTTGGTAAAGTCACCTTATCTCAAATGATGACTAATCCTATGCTGCGAATACCCATGGTGATCTCAATTGTTGTCATGTTAGCGCAACAACTTTCCGGAATTAACGCGGTAAGTAAACTTCTCAGTATATCGATGATTGTCCGAATTGTAATTTCATTTTGTTTTGCTTAAAGGTTATATTTTATTCTACCTCAATATTTGACACAGCTGGGTTAAATAAAACTGCTAGTCAATACGGAACACTGGCGATGGGAGCAATGAATGTAGCAATGACAATTATATCTGGTATTTTAGTGGAAGCGGCTGGAAGAAAAACCTTATTGTTAGTAGGATTCGGTGGAATGTTCATTGTCACGGTGTTATTAACTGCTGCATTAGCTGCTGTGAGTTTTCTTATAACGAGTAAACAAAAATAGAGCAGTAAAATTTAATAATCGAGATTAAAATGATTAAAATTAAAATATTTAATGTTTGTTTATAAATAATCGGCAATTTTTTAAACTTTACAGTCATCTACTGTTCCTGTAGCATCGTATTTCTGCATTGTTTTGGTAGTAGCATTCGTAGTTGTTTTTGCAACCGGTCCTGGATCCATACCGTGGTTTTTGGTCAGCGAGTTATTTATGCAAAATGCACGTCCATTAGCTACTAGTATCGCCGTGGGAACCAATTGGACCGCTAACTTTTTCGTGGGTCTGGCTTTTCCAACATTACAAGTATGTATGAACGTAATGACATCAAAACACGATTAGTGATCTATTTTATTAATGAATTTTATTTCTTTTTTAGACGAAATTAGGTTTCGGCGTATTTATTATCTTTGCTGTATTACAACTCATGTTTACCTTTTTTATTTATAAGAAAGTTCCTGAAACTAAAAACAAAAGTACAGAAGAAATCACGGCGGTGTTTCGTCAAATGTCGTACGAATAATTCAAAGAGTGTGAAATTATTTTTTAAATGTTATCATAAATGTATCAGTCATTGTTGTAGAATTTATTTTAATAAAATTATACCATTGTCTTTTTTATGACTATCAAAGAATGCAACCCAACGTACAGAACCTTAATAATGGTGGCATTGGTGGCTCGACAGACGAAAAAGGATTTTTATTTTATAGGAGGAAAAAATACCAATTATTGGCTACTTCGTCAACTTGAGTTTATTTTCGACAAAAGTTTCATGTTTTTAAATTAAATAAATGTAAAGTGGTAACTTTAAAAAGTTTATAAATTCGAATAAATTATGTTTTAATAAATAAAAAAAATCAAGAACGTAGGTTGGACTCTATTATAGAAAAATTCTGCGTCATGTTTTCGGTTAGTATTTTTTTATGAATTATTCGAAAATGAATTTTCCGATTTATTAATTATATTTAATTCGATTGATTCCGCTATCAAATTCAATTTGTCTCGAATATTGATTATTTCAGCAACTCACACCATCGTTATGTTTTGCTATATTTGTGGCAGCGTTTTCATCAGCTTTTCAACACGGTTACCACACAGGGGTTGTAAATGCTCCGCAGGAGGTAAATTTAAAGACATTTTGAAAAAATAACTAGAATTTAATGTTTGAAACGCTTGGTTTTACTTAGATAATCGAGTCATGGATTACCGATCACATGTCACCAAATGCAGGAAGCGATTCGCAAGCAAAGGTTACGCTAATCTATTCGATTATAGTGTCGATTTATTGCATAGGAGGAATGTTTGGTGGTTTATTGGTTAAATTCTGGAGTGGAGTGTTCGGCATAAAATGGGGAATATTTATGAATAATTTTTTAGTATTTACTTCGTGCGCGTTGATGGGTGAGTGTATGCACATATTTTTTTATTTTGTTTATTTGTTTATAAAATATGATTTATCGTTTCAGGTTTCAGTAAGAAACAGGGTTCTTATCAAATGTTGATTGTTGGACGTTTCTTAATAGGTTTGAATTGTGGTCTGAGTGCGGGATTAGTACCGATATATTTATCTGAGATTCCACCAGTTCACCTGAGAGGCGGAGTATGTCAAGTATTATGATCTTCTTTTTAAAAATATAAAGTTATTATTTATTTTAGGTAGGCAGCATTTATCAATTGTTTATAACCATCGCCATTCTTATTTCGCAAATTGTCAGTACAACCGATGTACTTGGTCGTGAAAGTACATGGCCGTGGTTATTTTGTGTACCTGTTATACCAGGAATTATACAAATTCTCTTGATACCGTTGTGTAAAGATTCACCGAGACACTTGATGATATTGGGTAGAGAAGATGAGGCGAAACGAGGTACTTCATCGAAAATGAGATAGTGCGTCACTTTTTTTTCCTTTTATTTGTCAATTTTTACATGCAGCTTTGTCATGGTTTCGAAGTAGTCCTGAGGTGCAACAAGAATTTGATATTTTGAAAAATGAAGTTGAAGCAGATAGTAAATTGCCGTTGGTAGGCATATCGGAGATGTTTTCGAATCCAGTTTTCAAAAAAGCATTGATTATAGCATGCATGATTATGATAGCTCAACAGTGGAGTGGAATTAATGCGGTAAGAAATAACTGGAAATCTGTGACTTGAGTAGTAAATTTTTCGTTTTTTTTTCAAAACAACAGGAAATCTTTGATTATTGAAATACTTTTAATGATACGCAAAACTGCGAATTTGAGATTGAACGTTGTATGGTTTTTTGCGCATGCGCAGAAGTTCCAACTATTGTTTTGAACTTTTGATTCTTCACTTTGATATTTTGGTGAATGATTAAATCAATGTTATTTACTGGTTCAAAATTCATTACCTGTTCAAGTTGAAAGCAATTACGTACTTACTCAACTTTAATTTACGACTCTTAACAAAAAGTTCCACAATACAAACACTCATGCATTATGAAGTACCTATCTACATTTACCTAATCTTTGATTTTTTTTTCGTAGGTAATCTTCTATTCAACGTCTAGTTTCCGAAATGCGAAATTGGATCAATCGACTGCTCAAATCGGAACATTATTAATGGGTGCCATGAATGTAGCTATGACTGTAATATCAACTCTGGTGGTGGATAAAGCTGGTCGGAAAACGTTGTTGTTATTAGGATTCTCGTTGATGTTTATTGACACTGTTTTACTTTGCATATGTTTGAGAATAGGGGTACGAAATGCTTATTTGTGTTATCAACACACCTAAGCAGGTATATTGATGAAATAAGAAAATTAATGTCTTCCATATTTCAATTTAGTACGCTTATGAAAACGCATTGGCGACATACTTGTGTATACCGCTTGTAGTCGTTTTTGTGGTGTTCTTCGCCATTGGACCTGGTTCCATTCCTTGGTTTTTGGTTAATGAAGTATTCCTACCAAGAGCTAAACCTCTTGCTGTTTCTTTTGCTGTGTCTACGAATTGGTTGGCTAATTTTTTTGTTGGTCTTCTGTTTCCTATTTTACAAGTAAATACTTGGTTTTTAATTGAATTCGTGTTATATATTGTGCCTCACTTGATAATCTTTAAATTTTCCTTCAGGCTGTTTTGCATTCGTACGTTTTCCTCGTTTTTGCATCTTTTCAAATTATTTTCATTTTTTACATTAAATTCTACGTTCCGGAGACTAAGAATCGAAATATCGGTGAAATTACCGCCGGATTTTCTCGGAGTAGCGCTCCGCCAACACCAACTACTACACCGAAAGCGTGATGAGTGAATTTTATCGTTTTTTGTCGTGTTCCAGTCTAATTGTAAATTAATTTTTTCTTTTGTAAATGTCATGGTACTTCTGTAAGTTATTTGTATTTTAATACGAGAATAATGAATAAGATTGTTTAAAGATCGTATATTTGCTTATTTTGAGATAATAAGTTATCAAATTATTCGATTGCGTACTCTTGTGAAAATGTTGATTTAATTTTCCTGTACCTATTACTTCTCTCTCTTTCGACTAGATAGATAGATACTGTCGTTTAAAAATTCGACATAGGTACGAGTCTTTGAAAGGTATTCTTTCAAATTATTATACATCAAGGCCAAACTATCTTCTGAATCCAATCCAAATAATGTGCTACTCTTGTGTATATGCCTGGAGTTTCCATATCTCCGCATATACCTGGTCCAATTGATGTTATACCTACTATCGACCACATGCACGCTTCGCCTGTAAGAACCTGCAATGGACCTCCTGAGTCACCCTGTACGTAAAATTTTTAATCGTTAATCTCTTTTTTTGTCACTTTCTTGAAATAAGTAAGTATTAAGTACTAACTGGACAGGTATCTTTTCCGGTAATCAGATCTCCTGCGCAAACCATAGTGCTCGCTTCATAACCCCGATCAAGTCTGCTACTGCCGTCGTATGAAGTTCTGCATAATTCATCATCGTTAACGGTTATTGTAGCTTTTAATAAATGATTACTACGACGTTCGACTATGATAGAAAAAATCAAGTTTACAGTGACCATCAACACAACGAAAATAATTTCATCAATTTACCAACGCCGGTTAATCCCCAACCGGTAATACTGCCTTTAGTGCCGACCGGAAATGAAGTTGAAGTATGAAGACAAGCTGGTCTCACATACGGACCCATTTCGACCGAGGTATTTAATTGAAATACCGAAATGTCATTGTAAGCTGAAGGAGGTTTGTAATTAGGATGATCGAAACGTCTCACTATACTGTAAACCGCTGGTTTAGCGTCGTCGTTTGTCACAGAAATATCCAAGTCACCTAAAAGTACCCATTTCGCTTCACCTCTGAAAATTAAACGTAGGTTTTTCACTCTCAAATACAAGCCATAAATTTACTTTGGAGATACTCACAATTCTGTGTTTCCGCAATGTGCCGCACTTAAAACGAATTTATCGCTGATTAACGAACCACCGCAAGCCCAATCGACGTTTTTGAAATTACTACCGTATCCTATTAAAGCCTACAGGATTAAATATCGTTTACATAATTTCATAATATTATATCATCCTTGAGTCGTACCTCGCGTAAAATTGAATTAAAAAAAAAATCTCACCGTATTTATCTTACATGGATGAACTGAGGATTGGAAATGTTGATAGAACTTACCATATGAGGATATTCTTTAGGATCGGTTGGTGTACCTCCGACAATTAATGTGACTACATTAACGCAATCCTGCACTGTATAGTCCGTTGCTGAGTCGCCGGGATATAAAGGTTCTAAATGATGTTTTACATATCGAAAATCTCCGTATTTTTGACAATCTGAAAACAAAAGAGACAGAAACTTTATTTAGTGATTTATGTATTTTTTCAGATGATGTAGATAAATAAATCTTTTTTACTTGAAAGAGCAGTAACCGTAGCATTCCTCGAACTTAATAAAGTATTAGGTGGCGTAGGACGAGTTGGGGGTTTTGGTGTTTGAGGAGTCGGTGTAGGCTTCGTTGTTGGAGTAGCAGGAGTGGGTCTTAGTCTGGTAGGAGTTGCGGTAGGTCTTGAGGTTGTAGGAGTTGGGGTAGGCCTTGAGGTTGTAGTTCTCTGCGTTGTACTTGAGGTGGTGTAACTAAAAGTTGGCCTAGTAGTCGCACGAGTAGTTGAGGAAGTTGTCGGTGAACGAGTAGGCGTATAAGATTGTGGTGGTTTAGACAACGGACAGCAAATTTTCACGACATTGTTTTCAAAACCGCAAGGAATAGCTCTTCTGTTTAAAACAATCTCATAAGCGGTTGGGCAATCGTTGTATTTCACGCAGTAGTTTCCTTCGTATACATCACATGCATGTTCTTTGAAAAAAAAATATATACTGTATATACAAGAAAGAAATAACGGACAAATGTGTAAATTATATCTACAGGGTGTCTAATTGATTTTACTTCATTGATAACAATTTTTGTTTTTAATTACAAGTTGGTAATATTTCTTTTCATAACGTTACGTACAGTTATCAATGTTACCAACCAAAATTATAACACAAAAACTTTCTAAAATGGTGGCTAAGAGCAATTAGACACTCGTATAGTAATCAATGTTGCCAACTAAAAATATTATACGTAAATTTTCTAAAAACTGGCTTAAAATAATAAGACACCTGATCCTAATATTTCTGTAAATTTTTCTATCTACAAAAAAAGAAACGTATACTCAATGCGAAATGAAGTAGTTAATCTGAATGGCGTTTAATTTTCCAAAAAAAATTTTTCCCCATCAACAGGATGAAATTTACGTGTAGCACAAAAACTATTATTTTTCTACCACGATTAAAAAAATTATCAGTAATAATTTCCTTGAAACCAATAACATTCAATTCAAATAAATTTATCATGGTTTCCCCTACTACACGTGCTAATTTTAATGAAGGTAAAAGTATCAACCAAGCGTGATTAGAACATCAATGATGTATGAAGAAATGCCGTACATGCCATTTGAAGGCGAAATAAATTAAAGTCATTTTCCCCAAGTTTTCGTGAATTTACGATAACGCTTCTAATTTATGCGTTCTTAGAAAATGACGCGATTAGTTTAATCACACAACTACGTGTTACGTAAAGTGTAAATTATTAGTTATAACCTCAAATAAGCTAAGCTACAGATAAACGGTATAATTGATCATGGCGGTTTTTCCTAAATCTGCAAATAACCACGTTATGTAGTGATCAGGCGTACCCAACTCTTTTCCACTTGGATTACTCGATGTTCGTTCGACTTTTTTGATTTTCGTTGGTCATCGCAATTCGCACACATACTCGTAAATTTGCAATTGTATTCTAGCTGCATCTCAAACTTGTTTTTGTCATCTCCAATGAGGTTCCCCATTCAGAATAAAATTTGACGGAGCTCGCATAGCCGACAGAAAAACCGGTAATTCAACGAACTGGTTTTAATCTCAAACGTTCAAGTACCTACTATTACATACGTCTATTACTGTATATTCTTTGCAAAATACCAGTTTTATTTATGATAACATTATAAGTAATCAATATATGTAAAATAGATAACAAAATCTACAAACATACGAAACTGCGTTGAATTGAAAAAGTTTTACGCAAAAAATCAAAATGTAAATGTCGTTTATTCAAGAACCACATGTTTAGTAGGTAATTCGCCGCGTGATAAAATGAAAGATTACGAGATTAAATATATTACTAGATAAAAAATTTTTAATTATTGAAATTTTCTGCTTACCATTGTACGTTTGTCCTTGACCATTACTAAGAAGAAGAAATAGTAAAACCAGAAGTAACATTGAATCAGCGCACTTTGCAAAGTATATTTTCAACATAGCGAATACACTTTAGAACTTCTGCGTTTTGATTTATAAGATGTACCTATCAAATGAGTCAGCTAGCTGCTTTAAATCTAGTAGTCTTCATCAATGAAGTAAACCACATACTAAGGATATAGTCTTGTTTGCGAAATATTAACACCGGTTAGCTTTAAATCGTTAAATATGTAGATGCCACTATGATAGTAATACCTTCAAATAACGTATCCGTATTGTTTATTTATCGGAATTCACTGTTTTTGTGCACGTTGTACATTACTAATGATGGCGATTACGTCATGTTTCTGGGGAGATAGTTGTAGATAATTTAGATGGTATTCTGAAATGTATAGAAAGATGTTAATTTCCAGGTTAAAAAATTGTATTTAGAATATGATAAATATCGGATTCTGTTTTGTTTGAATTTTTTTTATTTTATGCCAATATTTTATTTAAAAGTGAAAAAAAAAACTCAAAATTCATAGATCAGAATTTCATAAGTACTCAACATCATTGTTTTTAATTTACTCGAAATAATTATCAAAATCGTAAAACGCAGATTCATCATCACTCAATTTATAAATAAGCGTAGCATGACTGAGGTTTATGATGGAATTTCATACCAATGAAAATTACACGAGGGTTGAGGAATAAAATCAAATAAAAAATGTGACAATTATTGAATAATTGTTTTTTTTAATAGACACGTGATCGATATTAATATTTGTGTACATAACTAGTAGGTGATATCAATTAAAAGAAAAATTTCATGGACAATTGACAACTCTCGATAGATATTAGATACACGAATTTTTAAATGAGTTAGTAATCAAATCTTTCTTATCATAATTTGAACTAGGTACTTTAAGTAATAAATTATAATACTATTTAGATGATACGGAATACACCTGAGTAATTAAGCACAGCGATAGGACACTTCAGAAATTATATCCAATACTTACTTAAATACGATGTCAGATACTCGAAGAAGGAAAAATACACGTTAAAATAACCAAATTAAATTACCAACATGAAGTTTCGTAAACGTATCGTCGCGATTTTTATTACAATAATTTTCCTTGCGATGTATCATTATTGTATCAAAGAACACGATTCACATTTCCGGATGAAATCCACGTAAGTTAGCCATTAAGCGAAATCTCTTGATATTTTTCTTCAGTACCTATATAAGTCCGGCTTAGGAAGTTGAAAAATCAGTATTTTTCTGAAAAATACACGCTTCGTTGATTTGTTATTTTGTTACCAAAAAAACGTGAGAATTTTTTTTCCAATTTTTCTAGAACATAAGTACGAGTTTCGTTCTTTGTTTTGTTTTAGGGGAAAAACACATAAAGAAGAGAAATTAATTTTTAGATGCTGTCGCCGCGGAGAATCGAATAATGAGACCATGCATAAAAATATTTTATTCTTGAAAACTCACAAATGTGCAAGTAGCACTGTGCAAAATATACTAATGAGATTTGGCTTACGTCACAGTTTGAATTTCGTTTTGCCAAAAAAACCTAATAATATCGCGTACTTTGAGAATTTTTCGGAATCCTTGTTAGCAACGAGGACTAGAACTAAAAATGGAAAATACAACATATTAGCTCATCATGTCAGATACAGTAAACAATTAAAAGATGTTTTATATAATGATACGATTTCAGTGACGATACTCCGAGAGCCTTCGAGTTTATTCGAATCTTTATATAATTTTTTTCGATTAAATTCTTCGAAAAGATATGGCAAAAATTTCACAGATTTTTTGAATTCGTTGACATCGCATAAGTCATATTCTGCTAATATGAATGCTATTAAAACACGTTGGAAAATCGATCGAAATCAAATGAGTAGTGATTTAGGTCTACCAAGGAAGTTTTCCAGGGATATATCAAAAATTAAAGAGTTCATAGGCGAAGTAGATAAAGAATTTGATTTCGTTATGATCACCGAGTACATGGAAGCTTCTTTAGTTTTGCTGGCAAATTTAATGAAGTGGCCGCTACATTACGTGACGTTTTTACCAATCAATTCAAGACCAAGTAAAAACAAGTTTAGTTTGAATGAAACAGATGCGATGAAATTATCGCAGTTCAACTACGCCGATTTTCTTCTCTATAACCATTTTCTAGAAAAATTTAAAAAATGTATGTTTCAATATGGCGTCGATCAGTTATTAAGAGATGTCGAAACGTTAATACGTTTGAATAATGAACTAAAGCAGAGATGTGTTTTGAAAGAGAACGAAAGTGGTTATGCAAAAACGATTAATTACAAATTAAAAATCAAAGATTGGCTTTGCGAACATAGCGCTAAGACAGAACTTAGTTTCACCAAAGAACTGAAGAATGTGCAAATGGAAAGACTCGGTAAATTATAATCCTATATAAGTTCCTTCGTGTAATACTTTCCGAAATAAATTATTACGAGAAATGAAGGTAAATAATGCAATGCATGTATTTAGATTAAATTCACTTAGTATAAAATCACAATCATCAACAGTGGAATATAATACATTATTTATCATCAGGAAGATCAAGAATACTTTTACTAAACGCTAAATCCCAATAGTGCTCTACACCATGTTTTCGTAACTGTTCTCTAGCTAATTTTTCTGTCGCACAAGCTTTCAATTTGATATCGCCGAAATTTCTTCGTTTTACTAATCCCTGATGGAAAACAAGCATTAATAAAAATAATGAAATTAAATTAATTAATACGCCAACTTACTTCCCAAACGATACAACATTTATTTGGAACCTCTTTACCATCTTTACTTTTGATGAGTTCTTCTTCCCATTTAATTCTATGTAGCATCAATCTACAACAAAAACAAGAACGTTGTATTTTCGCTGGAAATATGCATCGACTTCATTTCTCATCTTATATTTACCTCTTATATTTTTTAATCTGTTTAGGACCCCCTTCAACGACTACGACATTACAATCGTGAAACATGATCACACATCCAGTCATAAATAATTGCTTAGCGTTCGTCTCAATTTTAAATTTCCTCGTAACACTGCTTAAATCATCAACACTGGAAAAAATAAGAAAATGAGCAATTTGAAAAAATTATTAATACAAAAACACGATAAAATTTTACCGGAAAACTGCAACATGAACACCAGTACTCGTATCTTCTTTCAATTTACGAATAGTCTTATCTCGTTTTTGTTCAGCCGTCAATTTTCTAGATGCATTAGCTTCTTCATGAGCTTTTTGTCGTTTAGCCATTTGAGCTCGAACATGAGCTTCCATTTTAGTAGGATCTTGAATAGCTTCGTTACCCAGTACTCTCATTAGATTTGATATTCGCAGCTAAGAAAGAAAAACAAATTATAGCAAGTGCAGCAAAATTGAATCACTTTTCCACTTACTTTTGGTTCAGGAGGCGGTACCAGACCTAAACGTATTTTTTCTTGTTCTTCTTTCCACGCTTCTCTTCTATTTTGTCTTCGTAGTTTTTTTCGTTCGTCTTTTGTCAAGAACAAAGGCATGAAAACAGGCTTCGTAGGATCACTAGGCGGCTTCATTTGAATAGGATGTTCGACCAAATTAGTGATAGCTGATTTGTTAATCAGATGCATCACGTTTTCGTCGTGGATCTGGTCATATCTGCAAGGCAAGATGCGTGTTAGTAAATCTTTCTATAAAACAAGCAAAACACGTACGAATAACTTACGAATTATCAGTAACAATGACAGAATCCCACCATTCTATTTCAGGTATTTCATCAAGATCTTCTTTTTGTTTGGAAGCCAATTTCGCTAATTTGGCTGCCGATGAGATACCAGTTCTACGAGCTATTTGAGAAATTTCATTTTGCAATTTTTCTAATTGAGCTTTCATTCTCATGCGATCGGCTATTTGTTGAAATTTTCCGGGTTCGTGGAATTTCAACGCTCGTTTAGATCGTACGGTGGCTTTGGTAGGTATACGATTATCAAAAAATTTGCTCTCGACTGTATCTTCGGTTTTTTCTTGGATATGTTGACTAAATACCTCGCGTTTTCGAGCTCTAATATTCGCTTTTAAAGTAGGTAACACATGGGTTAATTGGACTTCCTTTCCAGTAACATCTACAGTTCGTCCTTCACTGTCTAAAATTAAAGGTGCTGGTTTATCGGTGACGGCTGGTTTTGGAGCTATGAACGCTTTCAACATGCCGTTTGCAATTTTAGATTGCAAAGCGAGCTAAAAAATGAATAGTTATGAATTGCACGTGAATAATAAATTAAACTAAGTTCATGAAGTAACTTACCAAATTTGGAGGTAAATGTACCGGAAGGGCCGGCATTACTGGTTTTACACCGGGTATTATTGGAGGATGATCATCCTTCAACTTTTTTCTTTGACCGGCATCAACTTCTTCAGTACTACGTTTATCCGATTTGCTTTTATTATAATGAATTAATAAGTCGTTAATACGATCTGCTAATTTAGCTCCTCGATCGTTGTCAAGTAGCGGTGAAAGTTTATCTGAAAATAGTCATTTATCGTGTTAGCATGATTAAAGCAAAATAGAAACATCACGTTGCACGATTAATTTCCCCAGGTACGTACCGGTCATCTTCTTTTTATCATGTCCTGAAGTTATACAATTCATTATTACAGTTACAAGTGATGTATCGCTGTAACCAAGCGATTTATGAATTACATTAGCTACCCTCGGTTTGAGGTCTTCTAAATCTTTACTAGGAGTGTAAGATTTCGCCATGATGTGGAATTCAAAATACTGAATGAAAGTATCTGAAATTTCATTAGATAGGTTCAAGAATGTATTTATTTTGTATAATCTTCTGCAGCGTTACTTGGTTTACTTACTATATCGCAATATACGTACAATGGATTTTATCAGTTAGATGAATTCGAAGAAGTGACCGCGTTAGCTTATTGCAATATTTAACATGATAATCATTACAATTCAACGCACATTTCCGGTGTATTTAGTTAATTTTTACATAAAATTCATTCACTTTTAAATGTTATGTTGCTTACTTAAACACTTACCTACCGGGAACGCATTGTTTATTATGATAATAAACTGGATCATAAATTCCTAACAACCTACAGAGATGACTGGATAGTCTGAGATAATCAAATTTAAATACCTACTTTATTACCTACTTTCTTGAAAAAATAGGTACCTACCGCAATGGAATGGAACAATAAATTGATTTTTATACGTTTCGACTAGTTTCGACTGTTTTTCTTTTAATTCTTGTCAATAATCGTCAATCATTTATTTCATTTTTACGTGATTTATGACTTTTTCAACTTCATTGCACCAATCAATCATAGAAATAAAAAAAAACAAAATTTTAAAAATGAAGAAAATCGATTCGAAAAATATTCGAATCACTTTCGTTCGTTCAGTTCTGTTGATTTTGTTTTATCAAAATGGTGCAAAAGATAAAGTGAGGATAAGGGATGATAGGACTATTTCGTTTTCTGAGTATAATTTATTGAAATTTTTTTGTTCCATAAAAGATCTGTGTATTTACTGATGGATTTTGGTTTCTCAATCTGTTCTAAACGTAAAATTAGGAATTAGGGTTTTCGATAAATTAAAGTTATTACGTAAGTAACAGAATTTCTCAATTGATTTGCATATTTGCTTTTAAATAAAACAGCAACTATGATACTCATATTTGCAGTTTCCGTTAAAGATCTCTGTTAGTTTGCCTTCTTCGATGGATAACATAAAACAATATTTTCATCGTTGGTGCGATAAGCAAACTGTCACCCCTGTATTTGATGTTCGTACCGTAGGTATGTATTCATCATTTCTATATCCAAGATGGAACAGAATACCGGCACATCATTCTTATTTATCACAGGACGCAAACAAGCTCCCAGATTCTTATGTGAAGTACGAGTACCAAACTATACATACGTCGGAGTTGGTAATTCAACTACAAAGAAAGAGGCACAATTCAACGCCGCTCGAG
The DNA here is from genome assembly GCA_003261595.1 of Maconellicoccus hirsutus. Classification (NCBI taxonomy): domain Eukaryota; kingdom Metazoa; phylum Arthropoda; class Insecta; order Hemiptera; family Pseudococcidae; genus Maconellicoccus; species Maconellicoccus hirsutus. The sequence goes on from QBDW01004892.1 coordinate 49,341, forward strand.
ATTTCGTTCAATTTCTAGTCAGACAGGGGCAAGTCAGCGAATCTGAATTACCAAAAGATGTACGAACAATTAAACACGTTGTTCTATCAGCATTGAATATAATTAACCGAATTTCTAGGTTAAAACTGAACCAGAGTCTCCATCTTTAACACCCGGTTTCAGCTTAGCTCCTACCAGACCGGTATTTCAGCCTGGAGAAGGACCAGGTACCATCGGTGAAGCATATAGACCACTCGATCGACAAGATGGTCCACAAACGTACATGGATATTATTGCTGATCAGAAAAGAGTTGAGGAGGTAAGTTGGGCATTTTTCGTCGTATTTCCTATTTTGTGCAACAACTTGTTGTATTTGTTTTAGGCCGAAAGTGTCGATTTGAATGCTGGTATTCATGGTAATTGGACCATTGAAAATGCGAAATCTCGTTTGCATCAATTTCTACAAGTGAACCGGATAAATCAAGATTACAGATTTTCCGTCGTCGGTTCTAATGTCAAGTGAGTTGTTAAAGTGTTGGGATGTTTTTATGATTATTTCTTTCTTGCGATCGATTTGATATGTCATGAATAGAATTTCATAATTTATTTCAAAAAATGTGGAGTTTTCTACTAAAAAAATATTCAGAATTGAGATTAATCTTGAAATGAGAAAGACTTGAGGAATATAATTATCTCATGTCGTTAATTAAAATGATAATCAATGACGTGAAAATATAGTAAAAATGGAGTAGCAGCGCAGTAAATAAGAGAATTGTAGTATTTTTCGTCATTTTCTATAATTCGTCGATGAATTATGGAAATTAATTTCTTAGTTTTTTTTTTAATTTACCGCGTTGCTATCTTCAGCTGATCGATATGCGGATCCAGCAAATTTTGGCCAATTTTTTCTCATCGCGTCTAATCGTGAATTTGGTATGTTTAACTTTGTTTTGAAATTTTTTCACGCCTTTGTTTATTTATTTAAAATTGGTTGTAATTAGATATTTAATTAACAGGAGTTTCGTTTGTGAGATGAGTTTTTTCGTGAAACAACTTAAACGAAGTACGTATCAGCGGATAATGTCTTCGTGTTTTCTCCTATTTAATAATCGATTTGCGCAGCCATATATGCCCGAGAAACCGGTTCAAATAAACAATCAGCATCTAAAAGTTGCGCTTTGTCATTGGTACGTCAACTATTCCACTTGGGAGTAATCGAAGCATACTCCGGGCAGTCTAAAAAAAAGGACAGTTCTTCGTTAATGGTACCTTACGAAGTATGCGTTGATCCTACGTTAGTCGAAGATATTCGAGGTGTTTTGCAGGAGGTCGGAGTTACTCCGAATAGCGTCGTAAGTGTTATTCACTTGTAACCGATTTAGTATTTGTGAAATTAATTTTAACGTTGATTTTAGAAAAATCAAGATGAAACTAGCACCGAAGCTATGTCCTTGTTGAGCGACACCGTTTTGGATGAGTTTGTTTCATCGAAACCTCAAGAAGCTGGTGTGGTTCCGTGGGCACCTCCTTTACCTAATTGGAACGCGTGGTCTTCGTGTAACATCGACGAAGGTCCATTGGCTTCGGTAAGCTTTCGGTGTCCTTCTTTCTACCTACGAAAGTTTACGAATAATTATGGTGATTTATAGGCTACAATAGAAGACGTCTCGAAAGATCTAGAAGACGATTTACGTAACCGTTTAATGAATGATCAAGGCTTACAGCAGTCTTTAAAAGAACGCGATTCTTTACCAGTTGCTAGAATGAAGGCTGAAATAATGAACGCTGTTACCGAAAACAGCGTCATTATAATTCGAGGAGATACCGGTTGCGGTAAAACGACTCAAGTAAGACAATTCCAGCCTTATGACATCGCTCAGCTAAACTTATCGAGTTCCCGTGTACTCCGAAGGTTTGTCAGTTTATATTGGACGATTATATATTGGCCGGACAAGGAGGATATTGTAATATCGTCGTAACTCAACCTCGTCGTATTTCCGCCATATCGGTAGCCGATCGAATAGCCAACGAGCGCAAGGAAGAATTAGGAAACAGTGTAGGATACAGTGTTCGTTTCGAATCAATTTTCCCAAGACCATACGGAAGTATTATGTTTTGCACAGTGGGTAAGTATCTACTTACCTCATCAAATGACGAGTTAAATACCTCAAATGCTCTTTTCGTAGGAGTACTTCTGCGTAAATTGGAAAACGGCTTAAGAGGCGTTTCTCACGTTATCGTCGACGAAATACACGAACGAGACGTGAATTCGGATTTTATTATGGTTGTTTTACGTGACATGGTTCATACGTATCCGGATTTAAGGGTTATTTTGATGTCCGCCACTATAGATACGACTATGTTTAGTAAATATTTCAACGATTGCCCTGTCATCGAAGTCCTCGGTCGAACTTTTCCGGTGACGAGTGAGTTTCGACGAAATTCGATTTTTTAAAACAATAATTCAAAAATTTACAACTCTTTCTTTAGCTTATTTCTTGGAAGACACCATCGAACTGTTGAATTTTAACCCTTCACCCGATACGAAAAAACGCAGGAAATCGAAAAGAGAAGAAGATGACGAAAGCGAAGCAGCCGTCGAAGGCGACGAAAATCTAAATAAATGTATCGCAGATACATACTCGCCGTTGACCAAACAACGAATGGCGATGCTTAGCGAAAAAGACATAAGTTTTGAATTAGTCGAGGTAAGTTATCTGCGGTGTTATAATCATAGAGCGAAATTAATTTAACTTTTTTAGGCTATTTTACGATACATCAAAGAGACCAAAATAAACGGCGCCGTTCTCGTGTTTCTTCCCGGATGGAACGTGATTTTCGCCTTGCTAAGGCACCTAAATCAACATCCGGTTTTTGGTGGGCCAAATTACATTATTTTGCCGTTACATTCTCAGCTTCCGAGAGAAGATCAACGTAGAGTTTTCGATGTCGTTCCATCTTCCGTGACTAAGGTACGAAACGACGTGAATTTTGAATTATCGCCATACATGTTCGTCCATTTGCGTAGATTATTCTATCAACGAATATAGCCGAATCTTCGATCACAATCAACGACGTGGTTTTCGTAATCGATATTTGTAAAGCGAAAATGAAGCTTTTTACCGCTCATAATAACATGACCAATTACGCGACTGTTTGGGCATCTCGTACGAATCTACATCAACGCAGAGGACGAGCTGGACGTGTAAGGCAAGGGTATTGTTTCCATTTGATATCCAAAGTAAGTCGTGGGAAACAACTGGGTGAAATTTTACAGTGACATTTAATCGGATATTTTATAGGCGCGTTATGATAAATTGGACGAACATATGACTCCGGAGATGTTCCGTACACCACTTCATGAAATCTCCTTATCTATTAAGTTATTACGATTAGGAGCTATTGGGCACTTTTTGAGCAAAGCTATAGAATCTCCTCCGATTGACGCTGTCATAGAAGCTGAAGTTATGCTCAGAGGTGGAAATAATATTTTCAGAATATCGAGAAAAATATGCTTCATTTTTTACTTTTTTTTTTAGAAATGAAATGTTTGGATAGTAACGACGAATTAACTCCCTTGGGACGTATCCTAGCTCGATTACCTATCGAGCCTCGTCTAGGTAAAATGCTCCTATTAAGTACGATTTTCGGCGTAGGCGACGCGCTAGCTACCATCACAGCTAATAGCTCCACATTCCCCGAAATTTTCATTTCCGGTACGTATCACTCATCGAAGAAAATCCTGATTCGTCGAAATAAATCCGAGGTATCTTCGCAGATCGAAGATTATCATTTTCTCAGCGAACATTCGCCGGTAATAGATACTCAGATCATATAGCCATGTTAAACGGCTTCCTCATGTGGCTAAGAATTTCAAGACGCGGTCCCGAAGCGGAAGAGAGCTTCTGTGAACAACGCCAAATCTCGATTCCTATTTTAAGAGTTACTTTCGAAGCTAAGGTTCGCGAGATGACGTAAATTACATGTTGTATCGTTTATTAATTTTATTCGTTTGTAGAAACAATTAAAAGAATTATTAATAAATGCTGGTTTCCCGGAGGAAAGCATGGCCGATCAAAATTATAACTTTAAAGGAGATGATAGTAACTTAGATATGATAGCTGCATTACTAGTCATGGGTTTGACGCCGAATATTTGTTATCACAAAGAGAAACGGAAGGTAAATGTAGATTTAAGTTTATGTAAATGATTTTCTTGTAATAACGAATAATTTTTTCGAAGGTTTTGACCATGGAATGTAAAGCGGCTTTGATCCATAAATCGTCAGTTAATTGTAGTAATTACGAGCAACATTTTCCATCTCCTTTTTTCATATTTGGCGAAAAAGTACGTTTTTATATGTTTAAAATTGAATCGATTTTTATGTTTTTTCTCTTTTTAAAGATACGAACAAGAGCTGTATCGTGTAAACAATTAACAATGATATCTCCAATACATTTGTTATTATTCGGATGCCGTAAAGTTGAATACGTCGATGGAATTATACGACTGGATAATTGGTTGGTAAATTGAATAATATAATGATTCGTATAAATTACAATATTTCTTCGTAATTAGGATAAATTTGAAAATCGACCCGAACACAGCATCATGCATCGTCGCTTTACGACCGGTAATCGAAGGATTGATAATTAGAGTCGCCAAAGATCCTCAGTGCATCACTGAAATGTCAGAAATCGATTACAAAGTTATCGATTTAATAAGACGATTGTGCGATTTCCACACCGGTCGATATAACTTGCCGCAAATACAATTACAATGGTAAATTCAATAAATGATGCTGGAAGTTTCTTGAATATTAATGTGTGCGATTTTAGTATTCAGCGATATTCGGCGACAAATGAAGATAACGTAGATGGTAATCAAGACGCGACACCGCCTCCTGCTAAGGTTATGCGAGGAGGGAGTTTCTCCGGTGGTGGATTTTACGGCAGGAGTAATTACAGGGGTAGATTTAACTCTGGTCCGAGTCGAGGGTATCGAGGAGGACAGCAAAGATACCAGCCGTACTCGACATCTCCACGAAGTACTCCTTGGAATAAGTCTTCTAGTGGAAGTTATTAATTTTAATGTGTATTTTTTTTCAAGTTGTTTTTATGTTTAGTGAGGTAGAATATTAAGAATAATAAATGCTTCGGATTTTATATTTTTTTGTGTGAAGTTCTAAATAGCTACTTGTGAATTTTAACATGTATTATTGTTCTGGTGATGTAAATTTAACGAATAAAATGATTCGATAAAGTAATTATTAATTATCCATCTGGAAAAAGCACATATTAAAGGATGATAGCGAAAATACAAAATTAAAAATCGAATTACATGTATATAATTTAATAATTTAGGAATATTTACACGTACAATACAAGATGAAAGTATAATTTAGAAAAAAAAGACAGCCACATACGTTTAAACGACGAAATACAGAAAAAAGTCGATTTCACCTCGACGAACGATTAATACGATTTTGTATAGAATCGGAATTTTGCGCCGCTATTTGTATCATTTCACCGTTCATGGTTCCATTATTGAAGCCCATTTCTTCGGTATCATTATCATGACTTTCGTCGGTTTCTTCTTCTTCGTCATCGTCATCGTCGTCGTCGTCATCATCATCTTCAGGAGTCGGCGCTTCTATCGGTGTTCCTAAAGGAACTTCTTCGACGCAACGTTGATTTATGTTGTTGATCCAACTTTGATGTTCAGCTTCAATTTGATCGATATCGAGGACTTCATTTCTGTTTTTATCCGGGCAATACCAAAGTGTTTCGACCGCTTTTGGCTCAAGAGTGGGAAAAAATGGTACGCTCATATTAAGAAGTAAATACTTATCACGTTAAACGTTAATTTTCGATTACTTTGCAATGAAAACGTAAGATTCCTTGAATAAATTCGATTTAAGTAAACCGCGTAAACTAGCGTAAACAACTTGAATTGATATGAAGGTAATTTTTTGTCTGATAAAGAAACGATTGTCGATAGTTGAAATTCGATGTTGTATAATTCGTGTATCGATTATTGCATCATCATCGAGTTAAATTTGAAGGCTACGTGTAGATATTTTTAACAACATGAATGATCGGTGGGTTGCTTCATTCATAATATGAGGAAAATGCGATGTATTGTATCTTGATTTTCACCGGAAGCACCGCGCTCAATGTGCTTATTTCTCTGCGAAGAAATAATTATCGAATTCCCATTAAGGGTTATTAATTGTAGTTTTCAATGCGTGGCTATTTTTAGCCTCGAAAATCAAAATGCTTCGAATTGAATATCCCTTTGATGTCTACCGAGGCTGTGATTTTTGAAAGCAGGCTACTTGGCAATTCTTTTAATAAAATATCACCTTTTATTACCACCATGCAAAAGTACGTACTTCATAATGGCAGCGAGAATGCCACACATACACATATCGTGCTCAAGTGTTATCATAAGACTATTGCAGAGTATTATCGCTCATAACATTTTTTTCAACATTTCATCTAGAACAATATGCAGTTGAAAGAAACAATCAAGTTTCCATTTTGGAGCGTTAAAAATCGCGTGTTTCCTTTAAGTGCTAATTCGTTTCGTAGATTGATAAAAATTAAATTTTCAAAATTCGAGGTTTTTTCATTTTTAAAATTAACCCAAGGTGTAGGGCACTTGACGATGTTGATCGAAATGGAAATTTTCATTTTGGGTAATGTTTACCTACTTAGTTTACCTATTTAGTTTACCTATATAGTTCACCCATATAGTTTACCTATTTATTTAATTCCAGTTCTAATATTTTTTTACCACTATGTAAATATGTAGTATAAATAATATTTTCATCTTTAATAAAATAACTTGTACGAGAAAACCGAAAAAAAAGTAAAAAGAAGTATTTGATTGCTAATTGGATCCTTCAGTCGAATAATTAATGGGCAAGTAATCAAGGTAGCATTTCACATGGATTCGGGTTTGAGGACACGAATGATGAAACATTGAATGAATATTATTCAATGAGAGCAAGCGCAATACAGATTATATCAAATACTTGATGAATTTTTTATAAAAATTGTCCCAAAATAATTTTTTCCAAATTCGTTCCTTGTATGTAGTGTATGTAGCATTTAAACAAACCATATGTATCTTCATAGTCCAAGATGAGGAATAACACTTTGAATGAAAAATCAGTCCATATCATTCAAGCGACAAGTCGAATGAAGCATAAAATACAAGCGGTGCGCTTACTGCTTAGTCACCTTACTGGAATAAGACGTTAAATACTTCATTTTAATACCAAACATAATGGCCGATAAGTGAGCAATTTTAATTGAGGGTTTTATCAGTAAAATACTGATTAAATATTACGACTTTGTTCTAGTTTATATTCCTACTCCGCAAATTCTCCATTCAATCGAATATAATTTGAAAAAAAAATCGAAAAAAGCACGAATTTCGCAAATATATGAAATTTTTTGCATTATATTTTCCATCGAACGAGGAAATTGAAAACGACAAAGAGCTCCACTTCGAATTCCATCTGAAAGGAAAGACGATTTTATTAAGGAAAGTATTCGAAAGCAATTAACCATTACGTCGGTATTCGATGAATAAAAAAATTATGAGAATATCTTCGCTTCCTCTCGAAATGACGACGATACTCATCTCGCAATAACCTTTTATTTTGGTGCGTATGGAAGTACAAAAATCGATACGACGTTTTCTCCTCCCCATTCATCTGCCGCGCTTGTTTGTAGGGTTCGAAAATTTTGAGTCGTCGAGACAAAATTTGCTTCTCGAATGTATACGGTGTTTGCTTAAATACGTGCGAGTAAATTTATCTTCGGACTTTCTTCGATCGTAGATTTTTATTACGAATGAAGGGAAAAATTTACAGATAAGAAATAGGTAAGCGTATGGATTAAATGTTTAAAAATTATAACAAATATGTTCGATTATTATTTCTATTATAACATATATATTACGTCATATATATAAATATTTACCTTTATAAAAAAAAATTAACGGGAAGATGAATCTTGTAGCTAAATAGAAAAACGAAAGTGAGGTAATTCTCGAAAGAAAAGTGACTTCGGTTTTTTCAATGGAAAAATGAAAGTGAATGTTTTTTCCTTTGAAATTTACTATGCAACTGTTCATCTTGATGAGTCCAGTAGGCATTAAATTCGTACATTCGCGAGTAATCTATGCAAACATTATAAATAAGGTTTAGTTTGGTGTATTTTTCTATTTAAAAAATTCATCATTTTTAATTATTCCATGTGATACCCACGTGCTTCATGATAAGTAGGTATCAAGTGTAGGTTTTAAAATATCCATTGTTTAATTGAACAAATGACAATTATGATGAATTCTTACATTAATGATGATTTTGTCGTTATTATTGAGAAAAGCTATCTTGATCTTTGCTAATTATATCACTTTTAATAGGTTTAACTTATAATGGCTAATCGAGATAGCATAGCATCGGATGAGCATTCGTTGAAAGATGTACCGCTGGTGGATGATGGAGCCAAACTTGCTAACAACCGTGATAGTTTACGGTTGGAAGCTAAAATGACGTTGCTGAATGGCATCACGGTAATTGTAGGAAGTATCATCGGTTCTGGCATATTCGTTTCGCCAACTGGAGTCTTGAAATACACAGGTTCATCGAATATGTCATTAGTAGTATGGCTATGCTCCGGTGTTTTCTCAATGGTTAGTAGTTTAGCTATGAAATCACCCGGATGAATATTTAAATTATTTGTTTATAGATAGGAGCGTATTGTTACGCGGAGTTGGGGTGTATGATATCGAAAACCGGAGCTGATTATGCTTACATAATGGAAACATTCGGAGAATTTTTGGCCTTTGTTAGATTATGGGTGGAGTGTATGATCGTGCGGCCGTGTTCGCAGGCCATTGTTGCTTTGACCTTTAGCGTATACGCTTTGAAACCATTTTTCGAAGATTGCGATCCACCGGATTACCTCACTCGGTTGTTAGCTGCTGTTTGTATTAGTGAGTTTTTCTATTTTATGCATTCAAAGTGGTACAGGTAGTTTAGAAAGTACCAATTGAAATGAGACTTGTTGAATCGTAACAACTCCGTGAATACGTCGATGATGCAACTGTAATAACATGAAAATGCAGCTCGAGTTTATTTCACGTTGAAACATGCTAATAAGTGAATACTGAAGATAAAACGCGTTAATGAGTAAATATTGAAAATGATTAATTGAAAGAAATTACTCGACTTTTGAAAATTATAAATGAAATTAAATTGATTTGAAAAAAATGAAAAATCATCATTTAAGAGAAAATTAATTCGTTCGCCATTTGCGTTGATTATAATCAAAGGCAACTGATAACGCAACACGTCGTTTTATCAATTCAATTTTAACTGTTTTCCTTATTTTACATAAATATTACATCAACAAGAAAAACTACATTGAAATAATGAATTATTCATAAATAATAACCAGAAATTCTAAACAACAAACTTTTTCGAGGATATTTTCACAAACGAATAAACGAAAATAATTTGAAATAATTCGAAAATAAAAATAAAACACATTTGAATCTTTCTGCATCAATTCTCCGAATAATTTATTATAAATTGTTTTCTTCGTTATTTCATTTACAGCTACTTCGTAAATCGACTAAGTCATATTTAATTTAAACATTATTCTATTTACAGTGTTCTTAACATTTGTGAATTGCTGGAATGTAAAATGGACGACGATGGTGCAAGATGTATTCACTTTTGCTAAATTATTCGCTTTGTTTATCATTATCATCGCAGGAGTGATAGAATTACTAAAAGGTTTGTAAATGTAACTTGCGTATTGATTTTGCTCCAACCAAACTGGCTTCGTTAATTACGCAAATGTACAAAATGTCAAATGCAGATTCATTATGCAAATGACTAAAATAATTTCAACGCTATATTCCACAAAGAGATAGGAATTATTCAAAATATAGTTTCTGTATAAGAAGCTATTTCAATCGCAGGTTGTATGATCACGTTGGAAGTTTTCTTATCAGGTTTACTAGTTTGAGATTCTTGCGTGGGATTTCGTTGGGTAGATTTCGCGATGATATGTTGATTTGTGAAATGACTCAAGGCTTTTTGAAACTGAGGCGATTTTATCTCCAGACCACTCAGTGATTGCATATTTGTCGCATCCGGGGAACTATTTTGATTACTGCGGATGGGTTGTTCTTGTAACGTAGTTGAATTCTGCTTTGGCTTCGGGAGACGTTTAGGAGATACCGATGATGGTACCGCGGTCGCGATAATCTCCTCGTGCTCGTGGTTGTTATATTTTACAATAGTTGTAGAATTAGTTTTCGACATACGTGCGATGGTCGGATGTAGAGTTTTTTTTGGCACACGAGTTGATTTGATTCCTTCGCGAGTCGGGGTACGTTTCACAAATATGATCCTGTTTGAAGGTGCATTGGTTCGTAGACGGATTCTCATCGGCGGTATAGTTTCTCGATGCTGACCTGTTACTTGACTTTTGATCAAATCGACGTGACCATTTAAAGCTGCGCTAATCGAACGCAATAATTCGTCTAATTTATGAATCGGTGATTTTTCCGACATCATTAATGAATAACACGAATCGTATATCAAGCAGTAAAACATCAACCAAAGCATATTCATGTTTGAGGGATTGTTTGATTAAACGTTGGAAATTGACTCGACGTATGCATTGTTCGAAACACCACAAAAACGATATTTTACACGATGAGACGCGCAACACGTAATAACTCTTACAGAACAGAATATCTTGCAGTAAATTGAAAGAGAATAACTTAATATCCATGAAAACGTGATTCTAGTTGTGATCACTCACTTTGGTATTTGTTTATCGAACAAATGGTCCAAAGATTCTTCACTACTCTGTTTTGTTTATCGAATCGTCGCGCTTTCACGGTTTCGCGATGAATTGCTCAATAGTATTTGAGCTTCGTTTGATTTATTTACTATGTAATTCAATTAACGTAATTACGAAAGAAAGATATCAGGCGAAAATGATCGGTTATGGTAGATGCGACGTTGCCGATTATTTTATTATTATTTACGATTGGTCATATATCAATTTACAGAAAGTATTCAAAATTGAACAAGAACAAAAAATACAATTAACAATAATTTTTCAAACATAAATTACGAGTTTTTTTAGAATAATCATAATTTATTAAATTTTGTCTTTCGTATTATAAGTAAAAATATCTCACTGAAGTAGTTCAAAATCGATTGTAGTCTACGGAGAATTCTGACATCTATTAATCGAAAGATATGTTTAGAAGTTCGTTCCACTAAGTTATCAATATATTTTTCATTTTGTTTCATTACTTAAATATAATTTTTGAAATAGGACACGTGGAAAATTTCACATTTGAAAACACGACATCCGATGTGACCGCAATTGCATTATCATTTTATTCTGGATTATTTGCGTACAACGGATGGTAAGTTCATCAATGGCGAACTTTTTCAATCCATTATTGATTTTTCCTTCTTTCCCACAGGAATTACTTGAATTTCATTATCGAAGAGTTACAGGATCCGATAAAGTAAGTATTATGACTCATCTTGACAAGATTTTCGATCAACTTTGCAAACGAATTTTCTGAACTTTCATGTCTTGGCTATGGCACACAAAATTAAAAATCGTCACAAAGAAGCGTCACGCAGTTGTCATGGTAACCATTGTCGTGACGACGTGTCATGCTCACGAGTGATGATCTTGACTTTTTCATGTCATGATAACACGTCATTGATAACAGGTTATTGTTATGGTGACATATCATGATCATGAGTGGTATATATGATAACACTCACCCTTGTCATGGCGATGTGTCATGCTCATGACGTCATGAGTGATGATCTTGACATTTTCATGTCATGATAACATGTCACAGTTGACAGGCTATTGTTATGGTGACATATCATGATTACGAGTTACATACACGATGACACAAGCCGAAAGACGTCTTCTGATGAACATCATTGTCACGAAGTTGCATAAAAATGTCACACTGTGTTGCGGATTTGTACGCAAGCTGATGCTTTATGGTATCGAATTGTATCATCATTTATCATGGTAATTAATTTTCAGAAATTTACCACGAGCCATTGGTATTTCCTGCGCGGTTGTTACATTTGTTTACTTCATGACAAACGTTGCATTTTACACGGTACTTTCTGGTAAAGAATTGCAATCTGAAGCTGTTGCAGTGGTACGTACCTTTGATGAATTCGTCTTATAATTTATAACCATATTCAAATAAAATGAAATAATTACAGACATTCGCCAATAAAGTACTCGGTAGTATGGCTTGGATTATGCCAGTTTTTGTAGCCCTTTCAACATTCGGAGCAGTGAATGGTATTTTGTTGACTTCTTCGAGGTACACAGTTCAATTATTTAATTTTAATATAAAATGAAATATTCTACATTATTATCTTATTTTAGATTATTTTTTGCTGGTGCTCGTGAAGGACAAATGCCTAAAATTTTAACAATGATTCAATTACGACGAATTACACCTATGCCAGCCGTCCTGTGCATTGTAAGTAATTAAGCATACATCGCGATTTGTCGTACACGACAGAAAACCTGAATAAAATTTATTTCAATTCGTTTCAGGCGTTATTATCTCTTCTATACCTTTTAGTAGCTGATATTTACGCTTTAATTAATTACGTAGGATTTGCCACATGGGTAAGTGAACGGGTTTGCAATACGTTTGTAAAAAGGATTAATTATTAAGTTTATATTAATTCGCACAGCTGAGCATTGGCGTCGGAGTTTTATGTCTTCCAGTGTTACGCTACACGCAACCGAATTTACCTCGTCCTATAAAGGTCAATTTGATATTTCCTATTGTTTATATTATCGCTAGCGTACTGATTACTATTGTTCCTATGGTCGCTAGTCCTATCGAGACAGGTTAGTACAGATTTCGTGAATTTGTAAAAAAAAAAAACCTAATATTTAAAGTTTTAACTTGAAAATATTCATGTTTTAGGGTATGGTTGTTTGATGATAGGCACCAGTATACCTGTGTATTTTATTTTAGTAGCTTGGAAAAACAAGCCAGCGAAATTTTCTCAATTAATAGGTAAGATGAAGTTAATCCATCAGTAGTAATCAACTTATTGATATTACTTATTTTTAATAAAAACAATAATCAAAACGGAAAATAAATACTTGACATCAAAAGTTGATAGATGTATAACTTACCAATTCAGTTTGATGGAAAATGAATCAAAAGAATATCACAAAGTACCTAATAATAAGAACGGGGAAAACTGAAAGGAAAGTAGATTAATGACAAATGAAGGTAGAAAATATACGATGAAAAGACAAAGAACCTAAATAAAATCGTTATATCGGGCAGCTCTTTAATCTTATAATTTATAGATGAAAGGAATTTGTCATTTGGCCATGAAATAGTTCCCTTTGAACGAAGAATCATACACTTATCTACCTCTAAAAATAAACGTTCGGTGTATCGTATTAACGCAATATGGAAGAATCATATTATCAATAATAGTTTAATAACAGTTTTCTATAATTTACGTGCTAAAATTACATATGCTTGTCGTGTTACAGGTCAAATTACTAGAACGTTACAAAAAATAATGAATGTCGCTGGTACAGACGATTCGGACAGTTAATTGTACAATTTGGTACAAAATTCTCATCTTCTTCCTTCATACTTTATCATATCTAGAAATTAAGAATAAAATACGTAAAACTATCCAGCATCTTCCTTTTTATGTTAAAACAGTAGCCAGGTGTTGCCAAAATTGGAAATCTATGATGAGATGGCAAACACCTTATGGTGCTGGTTATTTTGTTAGAATGGTTACCTTTTGTTTGCCTGTAATAATGTGCAGTCCGGATGAAATTTTTAATGTATTTTAAGTTTGATTGTTTGACAATAATATCAACGTTATTTATACCTTTTAATTTTTATCGGTGATACGTCGAGTGTAAGAGGTGAAACCTCAATTTATATTAAGGACGAATTTGTACGTAATTGCGAACGAGGGATGGCAATTTTATTAATAAAGCTTGATTTGTTGTTACTTCATTTAGGTTTAATTTTCTCGTAAATATAAACGAGTATTATGAGTTTTTGCAAAAATCAAAACGATTGAAAGAATTTGAAACTGCATTTGAAATATAAATAATTATATTGAAGAAATTTTTTATAAAATTAAAAAAAAATGGCAGCTTTAAAAAATTATATAGGTAGGTAGATGTTTTCAATGTTTTTTTGCATCGCAATTTTCAAAAAATATTCAAGATTTTTTCAATAATATAAACTCTATTATTGCAAGGTATTCAGATTTGAGATTCTTTCGAGTAAACTGACGAATATCCCGGAAAAGATGCCACGGATTTCGGCAAAGTTATTCCCTTTGCTGTCATATATTGATGAATTGGTACATTTGTTTCTTCATGTCGACTGACAAGTTGAGTTATTTGTTGTAAAACACGTTTATTAAGTTTGAGCAATTCTTTAGAAATAAATTCACGCTGCAAAAATATGTAAAATAATATTAACAAACATTTCTTCACTAATAATTTCAATTCAACGATTCAAATGATAAACATACTTCGATAACTTGAACATGTGGTTGATTAATTTTCAGCCATTTTTTAACCTTTTTAATTCGAATTTTCACTCTGTTCACTTTGAATAGTTGTTCATCAACTGAGCTACGAATTTGTTTGTAATCTAGTTCTTTTTTCTCTTTGGTTAGCTTCAATTGGTGCAGTTTTGACTTTAAATCAATGGATAATATTGATTGATAACTCTAAATGTCAAAAGAATCATGTGCAAAGGTATTAATTAACGGTGAAAGCGATAACTTAAATGATGTTTTATAAAAATTATAAAATTACAGAATTCTCGTTTCTCATTTTTTCTGAAAGTATTTCAATTTTTTTCAAAGCTGCGATTAACTTGACCTTTTGTTGCTTGATTTCTTCATATTTAATCATTTCTTTACATGGAATAAAATATGAATCATGGAAATAAATTTTTTTTCTAATGTACCTCGATGGAATAAATTTGCTTTACCGTTCTCGTCAGCTTTTAACGAGTTGTGTTTGTAAACGTTATTAGACACATTGAGCAATGTTAGTGTATTCTCCATAGCTTGAATTTCTTTTTCTGCTTTTCTCACCAAAGCATCTAATTCATCACCTTTTTCCAACAGCGCGTATCGTTCTTTGGCCATCTTTTTAGATGAAAAAAAAATGAAATTTATTTAGTTTCAGGGTTTCCGTGAAACCGGTAAATTATTTACTTACCTGAATTTTGTAATTAGTAACATTTAACGGAACACCGTTTTCATCTTTTTTAATACCATCGGAAATAATTTCGTATCTAGAAAATGGAACTCGAAATAGGTCAGTTGATATATTAATTTGTGATTCATTATTCATTTTAAACGTCAGTACCTTTTCATTTGTTGATGAATACGTCTGTGTATTTGTTCGATATGATGTTTAATACTAGAAATATCTTGATTGATTAATTTTTTACGAGTTTTTAAAATATTCGAAGCTGCTTGCATTTCTACATTATGTTTACGAACAACCTGTCCATAAAATTTGTTGAATAAAACTGCATAGGTAGGTTGAGCATCAAGATAATTAAATTGTATTTAGATTTACCACGTCGATCTCTATTTTTTGTTTTTTTAAATCGAACATCTTATCGGTGCTTTTTGCCAAAGCTTTCTCCAAAGAATCAACTTTGATTCGGGTCACGTTTTCCGTGGTCAATTTTTCTCGATTCGATTCTTTCATCGAATTTAATCGTTTTTCATCTAAGAACAAAAAAACGATGTTAGACGAATGACTTTTGCGCATAAGTTATTCATCGTTTACTTCCGTCCATTTGCAAAAGTAATTTTTCTTTATCGCTTCGAACAACGTTTATTTGCTCGTTGCAGTTATTGATGATTTTTTCCAAGTTTGACACCTCGTACTAAACAAACGAAATGATTTACTTCGCGAAATAAATTGCCCTTCACGATTGATTATCGTCACCTGAAAATGTTCAAGATCTTTGGTAACTTGATCTAGAATTTTCGTTTGATAGTTGTAAAAATTTGAAATTTTCGTTAATTCTTGTTTTTGTTCAGCGACCAATTGATTCGTTTTGTCTCCTTTAATGAATTGGATATGTTTCGAGAGCTCAGCTAGTTGACATTTCTGTAAAACAAATCCGGTTCATTTGTGGATAGAAGGAAAAAATCTGGAATCGTCTGCAACACGCATATTCACCAATTCCAAAGAAATATCTGTTTGTCGATTGATTAATTCTTTGCATTGTTGATTAACACTGTTGAGTTTCTTTTTAGCATGTTTCAACTCTTTGATTTCGTAATCATACGCGACAAGATTTTTTTCCATTTCTGCTGATAAACATTTTTGTTCTTGTAAACGAGCTTCAAATTTTTTGCGTTTTGATAGCAACGCATTCAAGTTGGTTTTTTCTTCCTAAAATGACGAAAAGTGATGAGATATCGAGGGCATAATTAAAAAAATGAAAAAATTAAGAAATTTACTTGAGAAATGCGAACAAGTTCTTTGATTCTTTCTAGTCCACTGTCGAAAAGCACTTTAGTCTGGAGATGTTTTTCGGTTGTCCTTTTATTGATGTCGGTTATTTCTTGCACAATGCTTTTTTCTCTATTGACGATTATTTTTGTATTCGTAATATATGTTCGTCTTTCCGATATTTCGACTTTTAACGAAAATAAACTTCTTCTATGGTCTACGACCTGAAATTACGAAAAGAACTCGTTCATTACCGAGGTACCTATTTAATTTTTAGATAAGATTTCGCAACCAAATAAAAATTACTTTGGATTCGAATTGTTCAAGTTGCGAAGTTAAATTTTCCTTCAGGATAACTTGACTAGTTAATTCAACTTCTTTACGACGAATATCGATATTAGTTCGAATATTATTGCGAATTTGCTCATCGTAGAATTGCTTCTTCTCGGAAATTTTATTACGTAAATTGACGCACATTTCGCTCAAGATTGTAATTTCCTTAAACGTTCGCAAAATTATTCTTTCGATAAAAATCAGCTCATTAAGGATGATAAATTTCACCCAACTTACCCCCGAAAGATGAATTATTTCATTGTCCCTCGCTGTAATTACCCCGATAAGCCATTCCCATTGAGTAATCAAACGAACTCTTTCTTTGCGTAGTTTCCGTTGCAGTTTCATTAACTTGTTTAACGAGCATTCGGTATCAATTACGTTTTGGAATTTTTGCTGCAGTATGGCGTCGTATTCTTCTTTTTCAGCCGTTAAACTCGAACGTTTTGTTTCTAATTCCTTGAAGAAATTTCATTCGTGGAGGGAATTTTTCTCTAGATTAGGGACTTTTTAACGAAATACCTCTAATTTGGAGTTATTTTTTAGGTGCCATTTTTCTAATAATTCTACGCGTTCGTTTCCGTCGCTTGTAAACTCGATCCATGCGTTTTCCAAGTCTTTTCCCCATTCTAACGTGTTTCTCATTTGATGTATTTTCTCGTTTACTTTATCGCATTCTAGCTGGAAATTACAAATGTATTGCGAAATAGTTCCGTATATATTCGCGAAGATGTCAACATTTCCTGAGGTATTGAGTTTAAGCTGAGTTCATCTAAGTAGTTTTCTTTTTAGTGAATCAAATTGTGGAAAAAAAGTCTAGTGATACAATGGTAATGTTATAGCAGAAAGTACCTAATTGATTTCATTTGTAATGAATTAAATGATATGGTTCATGAAATGACGAAATTTTATGAAATCATAGCTGAACATAGTGAACAGGAACACCTGAACTGGCAGACATTAGACAGTCTGGATGACATGACGAAACGTCGATATGAGTGATACTAAAAGCGTACGTTTTGTATTAGGAGAATATAACGTTTAAAGAGGTTTCATATTCCACAACACTTTCAAGTTCATTCCAGATTTCAAGAACAACGAAATTGAAACAGGAAAGTGAACATTTTCGATAAGAATCATTTCAGATACCCACTATCAATCATTTTTTTTCAAAAATGAACGTAAGTACAGTCTCGATAAAAATTAGTGTTTACAGTTTCAGTAACAACCTGATGATAACATAAAAAGCTACGTTGTTTGTTCACTTTCAAGTTCATTCTAGATTTCAAGAATAACGAAATTGAAACAAGAAAGTGAACATTTTCGACAAGAATTATTTCAGATATCCATGTATTTTGATTTTTTTTTCAAAAATAAGTGTAAGTACAGTCTCGATAAAAATCAGTGTTTACAGTTTCAGTAACAACTTGATAACTCAAAAAGTAATGTTGTTCGTTTACTTTCAAGTTCTTTCCTGATTTCGAGAAGAATGAGATCGAAACAAGAAAGTGAATATTTTTGGCTTAAGAATCAATTTAATTATCAAATGTCATCCATTACTTAGATTTTTCCCCGTGAAAATGAACGTAAGTTCGGTATCGATAAAAACTATGTTTACAATTTCAGTAAGACAACTTGATAACTCAAAATACAACTTGTACACATCTTCATACGAATACCTGTAAACCTTCATTATCTTCTAAAAATTGTTTCTTCTTCTTGAAAATTTTCGTTTTCTCCTTCTTCACCACATCTTTCTCGGTTTTAATCCGTTTACACAACGACCTCTCTATATTCTCTTGCTCTTTACAAGTGAAATGTATCTCCTACACGTGAAATCCACACGAATCTTAGCGTCGAATAACGTCAAATCGTGAAATAGCGTCATTTTACATGAAAAAACTCCGAACCTGATAATGTCGTCTTTCTTCTGTAGCGCTATTTAAATAATACCTCACTAAGTTCAATTTATCTTCGTATTGTTTCAAATTACACATCAACTGTTTCCGCTTCTCGTACGCCTTCTCCGCCTAATTTTTCCAGTAACAAAGTAACCATTAAAATAATACATTTTCCGCCGTAACCAACTCAACACTAACGTTCGATTCCAATATTTTATTTTCTTCATTAGCAACAGGAATTCTGAACCCTTCGGTCCATCCGAAATTCTTCAAAATCGAGATGATATTTTCATCCATTATAAAAACAACTCAATTCACCGCAGCTCACAACGTACTAATAATTAGTTCGAGCTTATACCTCGATGAAACACGGTCGCTAGGCAACATCTGGTAAATACTTATGACGATATTGCATTCATGATGCATGAAAGATGCCGTCGAAATCAGGTAAAAATACACGAGAACACTTGAGAGTTTCCTACTTCGAGATTAATTTCGTTGATGAGATACGAGCTTCGATATTAATGGTATCTCTACGGTGAAGTAACTATTTATCTTTCCATAATTATACTTTTTTTTCAACAAATCGTCGAGGAATTCTAAAAGACTTTGTATCGCATGCCCATTTGATATGTTTTTTTTTTCACTTTTAAAGATGATACCAATCAAAATGGCCGCCATTTCGAGTTACAAAATTCTCAATAAATACACCAGCCTAAATGAAATACTTACATTTTATTTTTCAATACGTTAAAAATTATAAAAGGCACATAAAAACTACAATGCTATACATTTCCATAAAGAATGAATGAAAGAAAAAAAAAAAACCAATAGATTATATAAATCGTTATTACATTATTGACAATCATTATTTTTCAAAAGAAAAAATATATATATCATTTAAAACTATACATGCAATCGATTAAAAAATAATAAATCGCGCAAACATATCAACATTATACAAAAACAAAAAATGATAAAAAGAAGCTTACGGCTATTCTGAACATGATCCGTTGCTAAAGCGACAAACGTGACTTCATGGAAGGGAAGAAAAAACGATAAGAATGAGAATTCTATGGAACATAAGCGCTATATCCATAATGTGATATGTATTTACAATAATTCAATGAATATGAGTGTTTAGAAAATTAAAAAAAACATTAATTTGCAGCTCTACATGTGATTAATTCGTTCACAAGATGAACGATGTTAGAAACAATACAGCGAATAACTTGTAAATACACACACATACGAATACAGTTTCTCGGCACTACAACTTATACATATCTAAGTACATACATACATATAAGAGAACCTCGAATCACAACTGTCATCAGAAATATATATACTTTCATATACAATCTATAAATACATAAACGCAACACCTTGTACATATAGAAATTTCAACCCAAAACTACCTAAGCGATCAACACCGGTTTGAAGAAATACGCGATTGAACTCCATGAAGCCCTTAATAACTAAAAAGGAAAAACTAAAATCTAATCCTACACCTGGTTCAACACACTGCCAAACCTCTACGTCAAAACATCTACCAAAAGCTGCGTAAAATTAACATATTGCTAAAGAGGAACGTAAAATAACCATGACAATATAACGATTTTTTTCAGGTCAAAATTATCAATTTGTAAAAATGAAACGCGGAATTCATCGGAATAACTTCAAATAAGAGATCTCGGTCGCATAATATTACATTGTTTTTTTTTTCGCAAATACATACAAAAATTTTACACTTTTCATTTTCATTTATACACATCAGTCTTGCAAAATAATAAATATTTTTTTCATCATAATTACATTTATATTAACATGGTTTGCGCTTTGTACACACAAATAATCTAAAATATGTTTGTTCTTCGCGTATTTCACATCATTTTAACGTTCGGTTAAAAAAAAAATATACATATTTCCATCAGAATATTACAAACAAAAAAAAAAGAAAAATAAAACAGGGAAATTCGTAAAATAATTAATACATAAATCAAATAAATAAATACGTAAACTAAGAGAGGAAAAAATTAAAAAGTTTGAATATACAACGACACAATTACCTACATCGCTGAACCTTTATATACAGATACTATTTAAAAGAAGCCTTTTCCATAGCTATTTCATTTCCAGCGGAGAATTTCGGCTATTTTGTGATTTAAAAAAAAAAGAAAAATTGAAAACATACACAACGAGTAAAAAAGCCTTGAAAATTGCATATACTCGCACTTACAATAGAAGCTTTACTTTTCACATTTTTACATATCAAACAATAATACCAACAACAATTTGCCCGAAAGAAAACAAACGTGTAAATAAATAAATGAAGGTAAATGAACGTAGTAAAATGGTTAAAGTGAACCGTATATTAAAAAAGATCATGACGACCATAACACGAAGACGTCATTTCGGGGGCTCGAATAATTCCTTAATTTGCGGTAAATTGAAAAAATCACCAAAATCACTACAGCTATGTCGTCCACTAGGCGGAAAAAAAATTCGCGAAACGGAAACAAAATGACGTAAAAAATGGAATGTTTGGTTAATTCTAATCGCCTATCGTCAAACGAGCTTGGCGCAGGAGACACAGACAATTCACGTTTTCAAAACGGAAAAAACCACCAGAAGATTTCCAATCAATTCTTAACTCGGTTCTCAGAATCTAATAAACTTTTTTACCGCGAAATACGTCATTTCCGACGTTTCCGCCATTTTGTCGTCAACGTATTCGAAACGAACGTTGTCGTGCAAACGCTAAATTAAATTTTTCACTTATTTATAAGCAAATTAAACACCCATTTCCAGTTATTCGGTCGTTTGCGCACCTGAAAAAAATTATTTTCACGAGGCCGAAATTTTTGAATTTTCACATTCTCGTCATAAGCGCGAATATCGAGATAGGCGAAAACGTCCAGTCAAATTCTATTCCCTAGGCCTAGGAACATACTTCAGTAAGCGAAATTCGTAATTTTAATTGTAAAAATCACCGATGACGTCGGGTGCACGAACAACGAAGCAACCCGGAGACTACCGCGATAAGCCAAGCTAACCATAAAGCTAGAAAAATACGAGAAAAAACACCAATTACTAAACACATTTCGCTAATTAAGTTATTGAATATTCCATTAAAATAAATAAACGCGTCGTTAATGAATAACTAGAACACTATTCGCATCCGTCTGATCACGTCAACTTCCGAGCGCCCCTTCGGATGTATCATCATTCGTTGAAATCGCCATTATTAAACTTCTTTTACTTATTTGCGCAATAATAAATACCGATCTTACTTAATACATAAAATAAACGTATATAATAAACTAGGCTACGAATCGTTATTTCTTCGATCTACGGAGTCGGACGATGAGTTCGGTTCTTCACGCAATATAACACCGAATTATACCGAAATTCAACATAGATTCGAGTATAGCACAGAACGTAACCTTAAAACGGAGGAAATTAGGAAAATGAAACGTAGCATCGGAGCACGCACACGCGCAGATATCTCGATCGGAGTAAAAAACCTACATAATTTTACAACTACTACAATAAACATAACGATAAAATTACCAATTATAATAAAATAACCGAATTAAATAAACGACGTATCAAAATAGTATATAGAAAAGTACACGCGTTATGCCGCGCGCACTGTACATGTATTTTTTTATTTTATATTTTTTAAATTTTTATTCTCGCGTGAAATCGAATCGACGTCAAACCGCGACTTTATCTTTCATTACTGTCGTGTACAGGTGCGATTACAAAATACCATTTGTCGGCGGCCCGATCGGTCCCAGATCGGTGACCGTTGTGGAAGGACTTTTCGAGAAGTATTTCTCTAATTTCGCAATGATATGCTTGCCGTAGGTGTACTTCCTTAGAGAAGTAAAATGCGGTCTGATCTTGTTCATCAATACCTTACGCTGACTCGATTCGCAAACGTCCAGCATCTTCTGCACCACGTAATTGGCGTATTGATCTTTCATCATGATGTGTAGACCACTATCCGAAAAAAACACACCATTAATGAAATCATCCCGCAAAAAGAACAATCAACGTCACACTTACTTATCATTGAAACCGCACACTTCGTCTATCAAAGTAGACCTCTCGGCACGCGTCGCATAAGTAACACATTTCTCCACTACATTCGAGGCGAACTTATGTTGCGAAAGTACCAATACTTTTCCCTTAATTGACGAAATTAATTTAGATTTATCTTCTTGTTTTCCGTGCTCTGCGAAATTTAAATTAAAACGTCATTAATGGAAGTTTCGCTCGTGTTGCGTTTACCGTCGTGTCGTACCTTACGTCGATTTTTTTTTCATTTTGTAAAAAAAAAATAGAAAAAAAAAACACTTCAAAAATTAGATAATTTCGTAAATACCGAGAGAAATGACCGTCCTCGCGGGAGAATTTTCTTCGAGAAAGTTTCCCCATTTGACCCGTAATTGACTACGCGTTAATTAAAAAATTTTCCTACGCGAGAATCGATATTTAGTTGCGGATGGTGTTCACCAACCTTTCCTCCGCCTCCCTCGTCAACAAGTATACCTCCGTTCGAAACAGTTGAATGATATTAACGCTTTAAATAGATTTTTATGGAAATTTTCGTCTTTCAATTCATAAGAAATCTATTTCATTCGCACCGAAATCAACACCAACCCCCCTCCTCTCCCCTCTCGAAAGCTTTTCAATTCTTTGTCGCATGAAACCTGGCAGAGTTATAAAACAATTTCAACACATTTGTGGTTTTTTTTTTAGCAGCAATGCAGACTTGAATTACGGCAGGTAATTTGAAAAAAATCGATTAATCGATTTGGAAACCCATTGATTAATTGATTTGGAAAAAACATTGATTAATTAATTTGAAAAAAATTGATTACTCGAATTTAAAAAATTCGATTTATCGATTTCGAGAAAAATCGAATAATTGACTTTTAAAAAAATTGACTAATTGATTTGAAAAAAACATTGATCAATTGATTTGAAAAAAATTGATTATTCGGATTTAAAAAATTCGATTTATCGATTTGGAGAAAAATCGAATAATTGACTCTTAAAAAAATCAAACTAATTGATTTGAAAAAAATTGATTACTCGAATTTAAAAAATTCGATTTATCGATTTGGAGAAAAATTGACTAATTGATTTGGAAAAAACGTTGATTAATTGATTTGAAAAAAACGTTGATTAATTAAAATGAAAAAAATTGATTACTCGAATTTAAAAAATTCGATTTATCAATTTGGAGAAAAATCGAATAATTAACTTTTAAAAAAATTGACTAATTGATTTGAAAAAAACATTGATCAATTGATTTAAAAAAAAACATTGATTAATTGATTTGAAAAAGATTGATTACTCGGATTTAAAAAATTCGATTTATCGATTTGGAGAAAAATCGAATCATCGACTTTAAAAAAAATTGACCAGTTGATTTGGAAAAAACATTGATTAATTGATTTGAAAAAAATTGATTATTCAAATTTAAAAAATTCGATTTATCGATTTGGAGAAAAATCGAATCATCGACTCTTAAAAAAATCAGCTAATTGATTTGAAAAAAACTGTTAATAATCGATTTGGTAAAACATCGATTAATCGATTCGGAAAAATTCGATTAATTCATTTGAAATAAACATCGATCAATCAGTTTCAAAAAAAAAATCATAAATTAATTTGAGAAAAAATTCATCAATCGTTTTAGAAAAACATGGATTAAATAATTTGAAAAAAATTTGATCAACCGATTCGAAAAAAATCGATCAATCGATTCGAAACAATTCGATTGATTTACGATTCAATCGATCAAACCGATTTAACCCGATTTCAAAACGATTAATCAGCTTGGTCGTTCGACTATATTGACTGAAATCGATTTAAAATTGACCCAAATTGATTCCCGTCCACTCATATAATCCAAATCAATAAAATTCGGACATTAAATAATTCAAACTTGAAAATTTCTTGCTTCAATTTTACCAAATTTTCATCATTTTCAGAATCAATTCGGGTCAATTTTAAAACAATTTGAGTTGATCCAAGTTGAGTCGATCGAGTCAATCCAATCGATTCAAGTCGATTAAATAGATTTGAGTCAATTGAGTTGGACGATTAAGTTGATTAATCGACTTTAAATCGATTTGAATCGACTCGATCGATTGATCAATTCGAGTGCTCAGGTCAATTTTTTATAAACATTAATCGATTAATCGATTCGAATCAACAGCTCTCAAACAGATTCTAAATTAATGTTGAAAATCACAAAAATCGACTTCGAAAAATTAACATTTCGCAAAATTAATCGATTTGAGTAAAATAAATATTCGATTTTGAATTTGACTCCGTCCGTAAGACCCGAGAAATTTCAAGTTCAAGTTATAAAAATCGTAAACATTTCACTTAAAAAAAAAAACTTACATTGCAGAGTGAGGGTTCTGAAGGAAGTAAATATTTCAAATTCTCCATTTTTCAAAAAATTACGGAGTTTTGAGGGCAGAAATGAATAAAAAAATCGTACAAGAGAAAATCAATAAGAATCGTATAAAACACAATTCACGATTTTCATAATTTGTATGTAGAGGGGGAAGGGGTAAAATAAAAATCATTCCGATTATCGACATTACCACGAAAAAAGCGACTATTCTCAAACGATAGCCAAACAAAATACGTAATTCCACCACCATTGCTTTCTGAACACCAGTAAAAACAAAGAAACGTAAAATTCTCAGAATTCGTATAAAATAAATTTAAAATTCCTTCTACTCCAGAGTAATCCAAATGAACATCAATTCCGCTAATCAATCAATCCATCTACGAGATTTATTCCACTTCGTAGGAAACCTCTCGTGAAAAAAATAACATTCCCGATATTTTCAAAAAACACGTTAATTTCCCCTGGATCGAGCTCGAGCTACCTAGCATACTTGAAAGAAACCCACAAAAACACGAAAATAATCCTCGCGTGAAAAATTCGTAAGTTCGACGACACGAAACCTCATACGCACCTAGGACATGTTGAATGACGTAATTTCCATATTGATCTTGTATAAGCTGTTCGGTATTCTGATGTAATTCCTCCAAAATGGAGGCCGTCTGTTCGGGTAGACAATGCTCTAGTATACGTTGTATGACCCGGCAACCGTACGGATGTGTCGACAATGAAAACACCTGCGAATAAAGCGGCTGCAATATTGGCCTACGTGAACACCTCAACTCCCTCTTACCTGTCCTTGGAAAGCGCTAATGATAAAATTCAACGCGTGCGGATCAACGCATTCGATGCACTTTTGCACAACGTGATTACCATTTTGATCTTTAATACATTTCAAAACGTGACCGTCTAGTTCTTTAACGATTTCCACTTGTTGTTCGCCGGATATCGACTCTAGGGCTTTTTGTATGACACGACATCCGTACATTTGCAAAGCCAAAGGTAATACGTGACCTCGAACCTGAAACACACATGTCAACAGCGTGAAAAAAATTCCGTAAATTTCCACTCCGTCCATGGCATCGAGTCCGCTTACCTTCTGCGCCAACGTGGCTTTCTGTTCGGGCGTACCGAATTCGAAAAATTTCTGTATGACGTAATTGCCGAATACGTCCGTCATCAGGCTATACGCAGCGGAGACGATTTCCGAAAACACGAGCTGCTTCTCAGCCACCGAGGCGCGTTCTAATTTCTGCTGTATGAATCGAGATCCGTGTTGGTCTTGCGAGAATTCCACGATGTGATTTTGTATATCTCGTAATTGCAAACTAGGATAGCGACTATTTCTAAAACAATGTCATATATAAGCATTTCCATCGTTTGATTGCATAACCCGCCGAATACCGATTTTCGCGTACGCTCACCTAAAATCCTCCAATAGACGACTCCGTCCGGTTACCGGTTTCCCGTTATCTAACGTGATCGCCGATCCAGTTAGCGAGGGTGTGCTACCGCGTACTCCCAACTTCGTGAATAGCGAATTCGTCGGTGTAGTCGCCGTGCCGAATATCGTCCCATTGGCCGTTAAATTATCTAAAACAGGAGCGCATACTATTTCCTGAATAAGTCGGAAGTTATCGATAAAAAGTACCCTTCTTTTTACACATTTCGTAAAATCCGCCAATAATGGTAGCAACGAAGTCGATAGTATCGATGAAATATCGACATTTTAATATTGAAAAAATGTCGATGTAAAAGCGATGATTACAAATCGGTATTTACAACATCGTAAAATGAATATGTACCGTATTTAAAGCGTTCGATATCGTGGATTTTCAAAATTGTAGAATCAATATCTTAAAAGTGGTAAATTTGCAATATCGTGAACTTTTGATATTGTAAAATCGATATTGACAAGAATTGTGAATTTTCAATATTGTGAAACTGAAAATTATGATATGATAATTATATTTTTAACATCGTGAGAATTGTAAATTTTTGATATTGTAAAACCGACATAAACGATAATGAAGTTTTCGATATCATAACTAACTGATATCGTAAAATCAATATTAAAAAAATTGTAAATTTCCCATATCATAAAAATGAAATTTGTAGTATCGTAACTTCTGTACTATATATTGTTAAATTGTACTTTACAATATTGTGATTTTTGATATGGAAAACCAATTATTGACTGTTGATATTGCAAAAATGATGAATTTTTGATATCGAAAAATTGTAATTTACAATATCGTAGAACTTTGACATCGTAAGTATTTAATATTGTAAATTCTTGACATTGTAAAATTGTAGATTTTCAATTCCAAAAAATGAAAATTTACAGTATTGCAAAATCAATGTTTACAATATCGTGAATATTTGATGACGTAAAAATCGTAAATTTTTGATACCAAGAAATTGTAAATTTCTAAAATCGTAAATCATGAATGCCGCAAACTTTCTGATACTGCAAAAATTATAAAAGATATTGTAAAATTGAAATTTACAATATCGTAAAATCAATATCAAAGATATCGTAAGTTTCAATATTGTGAATTCTTGATACTATAAAACCAATATTGTAAAAATTGTAAATTTTCAATACCAAAATATAATATAAAATTGATATTTACAATATCGTGAATTTTTGAAATTGTAAAATTGAAAGTAATAATATTGTAAATTTTTTGATATTGTAAAATTGAAACTTACACTATCGTAAAATCAATATCAAAGACATCATAAGTTTCAATATTGTGAATTCTTGATACTATAAAACCAATATTGTAAAAATTGTAAATTTTCAATACCAAAATGTAATATAAAATTGATATTTACAATATCGTGAATTTCTGAAATTGTAAAACTGATATCGTAAAATTGAAAGTAATAATATTGTAAATTTTTTGATAAGGTAAAAATTATAAAATTTTCGATATTGTAAAATTGAAACTTACACTATTGTAAAATCAATATCAAAGATATCGTAAGTTTCAATATTGTGAATTCTTGATGCTATAAAACCAATATTGTAAAAATGGTAAATTTTCAATACCAAAATATAATATAAAATTGATAATTACAATATTGTGAATTTCTGAAATCGTAAAATTGATATTGTAAAATTTTAAATTTGCAATATCGTAAAATTGAAAGTAATGATATTGTAAAACTTTTAGATATTATAAAAATTATAAAATTTTTGATATTGTAAATTTCAATTTTACAATATCGAAAATCAATATCAAAGATATCACGAGTTTCAATATTGTAAATTCTTGATACTATGAAATCGTAAAATTGATAATGTAAAATTTTAAACTTGTAATATTGTAAAATTGAAAGTAATGGTATTGTAAAACTTTTAGATATTATAAAAATTATAAAATTTTTGATATTGTAAATGTCCATTTTACAATATCGAAAATCATTATTAAAGATATCGTGAGATTCAATATTGTAAAAATTGTAATTTTCAATACCAAAATATAATATAAAATTGGTATTTACAATATCGCGAATTTCTGAAATTGTAAAATTGATATCGTAAAATTGAAAGTAATAATATTGTAAATTTTTTGATATTGTAAAAATTGTAAATTTTTCGATATTGTAAAATTGAAATTTGCAATATCGTGAAATTGATATCAAAGATATGGAAAGCTTCAGTGTTGGAAATTTTTAATATTATAAAACAAATATTGTAAAAATTGTAACCTTTCAATATCAGACTATTATATCATAAAATTGATATTTACAATATCGTGTATTTTTTGTGGCGTAAAAATCGTTAATTTTCGGTATCGCAGAAACAGCAAATTTTTGATATTAAAAAATTGCGAATTTTCGATATTGTAAAAATTGTAGATTTTCAATACCAAAGTATAATATCATAAAAATGATATTTACGATATCGTGATGTTTTGAAGGCGTAAAAATCGTAAATTTTAGATATTGCAAAAATAGTAAATTTTCGATGTCATGAAATTGTAATTCACGACATTGTGAATTTTTGATATTTATTTATTTATTTATTTTTGGTGACGGCTTCAGGCAGTATTGGCTATTTCGCCCGAACACAATGTTTACCGTAACTTATACAATTTTGTTATTTTCAAATAATGAGCTAGTTTTGTCATGTTCTTGATATCGTCAAGTCTACATTGGTTTCGTTCGTTCTGACAAGTTGGACAAGTCAAGACAACGTGTGTGGCGTCGAAATTAGTGTGATGACAGAATGGCCATTCGTGATTTGCACCGGCTTAAATCAATATTTGCGATATCGTGTAATTTTAGATATTAAAATGACGTCAAAAAAATAAATAATATCGAATAATGATACAAAAAAAAAATCAATCAATATCGATATTCAAAAACATTCGAAATTTGTTGGTAAATCCCTGATCACATCTCGACGCCATCTTCACTACCGAAACTATCAACATCGACCATCACCCCTACCATCACTACCTCCACCAAAACCCATCACTAATCACTTCAACTTACAATTAGACCTGAACTTGGATAACGCCTCCGCGCTAGGAGCCGTCGCTGGTAATATATTTCTACTAGGACTGGAATTATTCGCCATCAACGCTCCCAACTGCAATCCAGCCGTGCCGATGGATGGAGGTGGCGTAATAGACGACGACGTCAAATCCAACGGACTCTGGCATGCTGTAACCGATGCACCTACCCAAGACAAACCATCAATTAAACTCCATTCGCATCCAAGCCCGTCGTATGTAATCATTTACCTAAAGCACTGTACGGTTGATGCGTCTGAGGCCATTTCGGTCTGGCGTACTCTACCGATGGTGAAAACGCCGAAGTATTTCTGTCAAACGAGTCCCTTCTACCCGTCGTATTAGAATTCAAGCCCAAACCCAATGAAACGTCTTGTAACCCTAAAACGAACCAATGAAAATCATATTAGTAAATCTATCGCGCCAATGCTACCACAAATACAAAAAATATCACACAACAACACATTGCAACGATACGTTACAAAACATAAATGGAAAAAAGCTCGAAAAAATGTTAACTCCTTTGCTCGTGTGTTAGAATATTTCACACGTGAAAAAAATGCAACGATCATGTGTCTTGAATTTGATCGCAGGATGAATTTTCAAACTCGCATACTACGATTTTGCCCGATTCAAAAATACTTTTATTTTTCAGCCCGTGAAAAAAAATTACAAAACACGAAATATTCCAAAATTATCATAAGGGTAAAATGCAATTAAAGCGTTGAGCGCACGACTACTGAGATATTCCAACATGTAATAGCGGCTCCTTAACATCGACGCTCTTTGCAATTTGTAACTCGAAACGATAAAGTTAAATCATGAAAGTTCGTTCGGAATGAAAAAATACATGACGTCAGATTTCGTTGCAACGCGGCGAAGAGCAACGCTCGCAAGTCGCAGCCTCAAGATATGACGTCATCACTTCTCCTAAATTTCCAACAGTTCAAAGCACGTAAAAATAAGACGCTACAGACGCTTAAGACACAGGCAGTGGACAATATCGAGAGTCGAGATACGTGTCAACAATGCACGTAATTTTTCCCAAACTTCCATTTGTAGTTTATACCGTAACAGTTGTAAATTGTAACGAAAAACTTTTGAAATGAAAATTGTTCAAAATTTTATTTTTCATACTGGAAATTATTCTGTATTTTGTCAAATTTCGTCTTCATTTCATAGAAATACGATATTTTTCCAAGTTTCAGGACACTTTGGAAACAATTTTGAGATGAAAGTTGTTTAAAATTAATTAAAAAAGGCTTTTTATGCCGACAATTTTCGCGTATCTCTTGAAATTTTACCGTTATTTTACTGTAATTACGTTAAAAAAATTGTGACAAAGTTTATAACATGTTCAAAAAAACTTCGGAAACAAAAAAATGTCCTTCAAGTTACTTTAAACGATTATAAAGCATTAAAAAAACTCAAGATATTTGTTAGAATCAATTTCTTTTCGATAATGAAATAAAAAGTAATTGGAAACGTAATGAAAATAAATTTTAAGAGATAAAAGAATTATTAAAAAAATATATTAACTTCAAAAACGTTTCAAGATTTCCTTCGAGGTCCATAAAAAAATCTCATTTCCTTCGAGATTGGAGACAAATTATATGAAAAAACAATAAAAACAATGAAGTTTGAGAAGATTTTTGCGCATAAGAAAAATGCTGTGTTAATTTTTGTACAATGAATTTTTCACTGATGTTGCTTCAAACATTTAAATCGTGGAATTTTAATGATAAAAAATTAAAATTATAAAGAATTGATCGATTTGTGATTGATTGAGGTCTTGGATGTCGAAGAAATTTGAGTATGTACAAAAAAATTATTCATATAAAAATTGTCCTTTTTAAATTTCCGAAATTTTAGTTTCGAGAATTTTTCACTCAAGTCGCCTCAAAAGCCAAAATAAACTCAAAATTATGGAATTTTATAAGCAACAGTACAAATAAAATGAAAATTACGACGAAATTTGACCAAATACAAAAAAATTCTTAAAACAGAAAATCTTTCCGCTTTCCATTCCAATAATTTTTATTTCAAGAATTTCCCCTCAAAGTTGCGGAATTCCACGAGCGATAGTAAAAACAAGGTAAAAATTATGACGAAATTTGGGTAAATACAAAAAAATTATCAATATAAAAAATGTTTCTTCTTCAATTTCCAATAATTTTCGTTTCAAGAATTTTTCACCGAAATCGCCCCAAAAACCAAAATAATCTTAAAATTGTAAAATTCGAAAACTTGTGAAAATTACAACGAAAGGCTATAGGCAGATAAGCATAAGCGATCTGCCTCAATATCCAGATTTTGATGATATTTTGGTATTAGGTGGGTACCATTGAGAAACGTTCATGACCAAAATTTCAGCTCCCCCCTCTCCCATGTTTTCGAGAAATTAATTTTTTTTCGAAAATCATAATAGGAATTTTCTTCTCAAATTACAGTTTACGGAATTAATTGAAATTTTAGTACATGGTAGACCCTCATGAGGGCCTTCCATGAAAAAATCAACAACCCCCACTCCAATTTTTCCCCTCCAAAGGGGCGTTTTCGACTTCATTTATTTTTTCCAAGTGTCTATATCACTCGGCAAAATTTTCAAAGCTCATTTTTTCGATGTATTTTTGACCCCTAAATGTGATATTTTTTTCAAAATTTTGCCTCCCGTGGCCGTGGTAAAAAATCGCAACATTCACCTACGACGTTGTCAAATTTACGATCAGAAGCATTTGGGAAAATATTGCATCCTGCGGATACCAAGTTAATGTACGAGACCACAATTACACGATGAAAAATACCTTGCTTGCTGGTACATTGCGCCGAAAAAGCTACCGTCTAAAAGACAAATCACGAGCAAAATCGCCCGAGACAAATCGCACTAATTGTAAGATTCACATAACACAAACTCCGGCATAAGGAACAAAGTGCGGTGAGATGAAGCCAGCGAAATTAAGTACACTACGAGGCGTAGGCAAACAGCATAGCTCGGAATTGTGCGCTTTAGACAGGAAAAATACGACGATAGAAACAAGATTATTTCGCAAAACGTTCAACGGACGAAAAAAACGGGTGAAATTAGTCTTGCAAACGAGCTCCGTACATTCATACGACAACGAAAAGCAACGCCTAAGAAAATACGAGTATGATAAAGCTCTACACGTCCATGTTCGGGTTTCTTTATCAAATCGGTTTATTTTTTACCATTATTCAAAGCAGCAGCGCAATCGTGTATTTTGTAAATAAAACATTACCTGTACCGTTCGTAGACGGCGCTGCCGTATAAAGAGATGCACTTTGCGCGTTACTATAAATCGAAGATGGCGGAGTACCGATTTGTTGCGGCTGACTACCCAATAGTCGTACACCATTTCCTATAAATACAAACCCCGTTTTATTCCGCCGCCTATTTTACCACCTTTAATCCACGCATCCTGCTCGAGAATACCCTCAAATCATCGTAATCCACCATACTACAACACCGAGTCACCTCGTCAGATGACGAAAATCGCCGCCAATCGCCTCTTTCGCCATTCCGATGCAACGAATATTTCGCCAATTTGCAACACGCGAGCATTTGTAATTGCTTACTCGACGATATTCGATTTTAATTAAATCGCCCACGTAAACAGATTTTTCCTCTTCCTCGTTTTTTCGTTTGAACAACAAAAAAAAAAAAAAAAAACGCGAAAACGACGATACCATAAATCCAATCGTAAAATTTACTCATCGTGTTGGTTTCTTTGTTTCGCCAAATGACGAATGATAAAATTCACCGACACGAAGAATCGTGCGGGGGGTTTGTTGGTGCAATAAAATCGAATTACAAACGTGCATGATTTCTTATCCACATGAAAATTTTCCACACCAAAATTCAGCCTTCGAAGTAAATTTACGTGTTTATTGGATTCCTTCCTGTGTTAAAAATCACACCAACTCTTTACCTGATCACGAAATTAAAAAAATTTTTCAATCAAAAAATCCAACCAAAAGCATTATCTGAAATTTTTATACGGGATAGTTTTCCATCCAGTGTTCCCCTCTCCGGCAACAATCCTCAATTTGTTTTCAGAACCCTCAAATATGATTTATTCGACCCCTTCCACGTAAAAGTATTCATTCGTGGGTTTCATTAGAGGAATTAAAAATTTACACGAAGAGAAGGAGAAATTTCCTATCGAAATGTCCCTCCTTGTAATTTTTGTTTCGACTCCTCATAAATGGATCATTAGACGACAATCTATAGGCATTCCAAAACAGTTGGTCAAGCTTTGGAACTCAACATCGAAAAATTGGCGAATTTTCCTAAATACTTTATTTTCAAGTTCTCAAGATAATTTATTCCAAGAAAAACAATTTAATAAAATTAATTAAATATTGAAATTGAAGCGGTTTCGTAAACAGACACTGCGGATTTGTACCAAAAAAAAGGACCTAAACCAAAAATATTGTAAATGAAAGTTGCTCAAGATACTTTCGGCGACATTTTTCATTTGAATAATTTTGAAATCGGGTAATTAGGTAAATAGTTACGATGATTTATAGAAGGTGAGGGGGAGGAGGAGGATGAGGAGGAAGAGGAGAAGGGATATTCACGAAAAATGAAATACTCGAAGACAGGGCATCTAAGGGATTTTTTTGTGAAAAATCACCACTTTTTCACTACGTTTTTACCAAATTTTCAAAAACCTCTCTACTGTACCCTCCCCCTCCCCCTTCCATCAACGAAGCCAAATTTCAGATTAACAAAAAAATCCGTATTTGAAATGAAATCGAATTTAAAAACGTCAAAATAAATCATAAAAACCAATGGAAGAATTAACTGAAGTAAATCGACTGTGGCGCTTTGCGGAACCTAGCGCAACTAGCGAGACAAACAAACATTTAAAGCTACAATAACTCATAAAAATGCATCATAAAAATTATGATTTTGAGAATATTGCGTTGTTTTCGATAGTTTTATTAATTTTTTTTTTGTAAATTTACTGCCTTACTGATGGTTTAAAAGAATTTCGATTGAAATACTACATCGATTATTAAAATTATAAAGTTCGCCCATCAAAAAATACTCAAAAAATCGAGAATTTTCCGCTTTAAAAATTTAGTTTTATGCAATTTTCACCAAGACCCAATAATAGTCGTGAAAATTTGAAAAAATTCGTAGTCCCCTCCCCCCTCCTGCACAAGAGTCGATACAAATTATTAAATGTCTATCCCGGCCCGCTACTTCACCTTTTTCCCGGGCGCAGCGCTGTCTGTGACGTCATGATTAAAACACCACATATAAAAAAATGTACACATATGACGTCACATATTTCGATAGTGTTGCCAATTCATGAAAAATTACTAGGCATTTATTAAAAATGTACAATTTTTGTATAATTATTTCAAAAATATTTCGTGTTTTCGGTGTT
Source organism: Maconellicoccus hirsutus (assembly GCA_003261595.1). Classification (NCBI taxonomy): domain Eukaryota; kingdom Metazoa; phylum Arthropoda; class Insecta; order Hemiptera; family Pseudococcidae; genus Maconellicoccus; species Maconellicoccus hirsutus. The sequence continues at coordinate 84,537 of QBDW01004892.1, forward strand.
TTTTTTCGTTCTTGTACTACTTTTCACAAAATTTACTTCTTCTTCACTACTTTCATAACCTATTTTTAAAATCACTACTTTTTCACATTTCATTACTTTCATTACTTGTTCAACACCCTAGAAAAAAATCAATACTCATGCTTTGGACATCGTTTCTATCAAAATAAAACGCGTAAATGGGTAAAAAGTCGCTGTAATTTTGAAAGAGAATGAAAGTGGGGGAGAGGATGAAGGGAAACAGGTGAAGGTGAAAAAGCGAGAGCTTAAAAAAAGATACTCAAGCAATCCAACCCTTTGCAACCCTTGTTTCCTCATGGAACCGAGCCTTCCAAAGCTGCGCACAGTGTACACCACCAAAAAAAAAAAAAAAAACGTTTTTTCATTTTCGCAACATCTTTGATAAATGTTCCCGACAGATCGTTCGGTCGAAAGTCGTGATTTTTTTCACGATTCCACATGAATTATTCACGAGTCTCTGGTCTCCACCCAACGCGCAATCTTATCGTAAAACTCCAATTTTTTCACGCACGAACGACGACAATAAACTACTTACAACGTCGTATCGACGCGTTACCCCGTTTTGATACACATATTTTGAATAGGGGAAGGGGGTGAGAGGAGTGGAAATATTCGCGTTCTCGGTATTTAATTCGGTTTCCGAGAAAATTTTTCCAATTTATCGATACTTTTCGAAATACATCAAACATACCACTTTGACAACCATTCGCGGCGTTGACTTTAATGACTTGTGACTTTAGTAGTTAATATCCTGTAATGCAAATTACGACCTTAATTTTTTAATTATTATCGAGACACATTTGACACATCGCGGTACATGACAGTTTTCTCCGTCAATTTCCTTTAAAAATTGACCCGATCCGAAATTTTTTTCAACTTCGTCGCGTTTTCGTTCTCAAGTTACATCACCCCCACCTCTTTCTTCCTCTCGAAAACATCTTACTGCATAAATACCCCGTTTAAATATTTCCCCTTTTAATTTTTTCCAAAATTTAATCAATCAATAAGGTGAATTTGATTTTTAATAAAATTACAAATTCAAAAAAATGGAGAAACCGAATGAAAAACACCTTTAAAAAATAATCAAATCGCCGGTAGCACTCACACCCAGCATCAATGAGTCATCGAGTCGTTCACGGTAAAAAATTCTTTTTCAAGGGCAAACACGTCTATTTTCCCGAACGAAAAATCGACCCAATTACAAACAATCTTCGGTAACCGTTAAAAATTTCAATATCGGAATCTCGCTTCTACTCGGTTCAAGTTTCTATGCAATTTACTCGGGTAATTCAGTGCGATAACAGTAAGATCTGACAACCTGGCAACCTTGTGACACGTGTATTTTTTACGGCTCACATCGACACTGACGATAATAAAAATTTCAAATGTTTATTTTTGCAACGTGTAAAAAAATCGATTGGAAAATTTTATTGCTTGAAATTTGTTCAAATCTTAGATTTCGATGGACTTCTTGAAATCGATTGGTTGGGTTTGCGTTTTCTCCATTTATTTCTAAATTTTCAAAATAGACAAATCGACGAATCAGAAAACATCCAGTTGAATCGAAATTTTAGTTTCACCCCCCTCACCCTCTTTTAAGAAAAAATTTTTCAATTAAAAAACAACGTGGAATTTTTTCTTGGAAATGAAAAGAAGTGTGGATGTGGATCACCATGACAGGTCTACATACAAAAATCGTCAACCTCCTCCCCCTCCCATCAACATATCAACTTCATCAAAACCCGGCTTCCAACTGTTTTATTATTAAATTTAAACAAGAAAACTAGGAATGAAAAATTTATAACTTCGGTTTTAGATGCAATTATGGCGTACAAACATTGTTAAATTTTTTCAAATTTTTTCCTATGAAAAGCTGTCAAAAAAAGATGAAAAACATGAAAATAGATTTTTTCAGCCTCGAAAAAATAGCAAAATAATCTTAAAATTATTCAGAACAAAAAACGTTACATAACCAACGACCCAAAAATCGGTTGATTTCGAGAAAAAAATTATTCAAGTGACGAGTCAAAGCGCATGCGCGGTCATCAGCATTTCTCACTGCGCAGCAACGGCTCGTCTATCTTTACGCGCCGCGCCACGTTAAACGTGTTATTACAAGAAATAAACGCAGTCGTTTTCACTGAAAAAAAACGGCGAAACCCAAAAAACGTTTGTTAGAACAGGAAATTTGGTTTTTAAGTGTGATAACTGATAAGGCGTATAATTTTGTATTATAAAAAAAACTCGCTCCATCAGTAGATATTTTGCACATGTGGGGGAGGGGGAGGGGGCGGTGGTGGTCAGGACAGGAGTTTCACGCTGTGGTTTTTCTGCGATAACTTCACCAATTATGAAAATATGGGGAAAATGTTTTAATAAACGTTGTAGGGCTTAAAAAAATAAAACTTTTATACGAACATTTTTTCAATAAATCATCAAAGTAAGAAAGTGGCATAATATCAAAATAATGATTTTTTTCAACAAAAAAAAAACGCCAGTTTATAACTAATGATTACAATTTATCTTTAAATTTCTTAAAAATTACTTATTCACATTTTCGGCTCGAACTGACCAGCCAAAAATGAAGGAGAAGAAAGGAAAGTGGAACATCGATGCCCAAAATAGACCACCATGTCTTCAAGCATTCACGTTCAAATTCACCCAAAAAAAATCCTTTCGTCGAAATATAACGTAATTTTATTCGAATAAAAAAACCACTACATTCTAAACCTCTCGCCACCCCTCAGATTCCCCTTCATTACGCCCACCCGAAAGTACTTGCTCATCGGGGGAACCCCATCAAACGCATCTCTTCCGCTCTTCGACTTTCCAGCAAAGTAAAAATCACGCGATTTAGCGACTCACCTGGATTAGACGGATTCACTAGTACAGGAGCCGGTGAAACCAATCTCATCGTTGGACCATTACTTATACCTCTCATCACGATCGAGCCATTTTGATCGTAATACGCGGGTATAACGTACGGACTCGGTTGCACGGTCGCAGCGGCGGCCAAATTATTCGCCGTCTCGGTAGCCGCCGACGAAGGCGTCAACGGTCTTCTCTGCTGCGTATTCGTGGTCGCCCCCTGTTGTATGATATTGGCCGGATAAACACCCCAAGGAACGCCGTAATACTGCGGCAATACCGTTGCACCTGCGGGACACGTGTCATCAATGCAAATCGGCCGGACATAGCGGCAAAGCCACCAGGTACTTACCAGCGATCACGTAGGGTTCCTGCGGATTAATTATATACGGCGTCGGAGGCGCCGTTGCGAAAGTCGTCGGAGCCAAGCCGGCGGCGGCCGCTGCTAATTGTTGTTGCTGCAGGTATTGCTGCTGTTGCAATAGTTGCAACTGAGCCGGCGTATTTGCGGCCGCAGCCGCCGACAACGCGGCCGCAGCGGCCGCCTGTTGTTGCTGTTGTTGTTGCTGCGTTCGGAATAATTGCTGCAACACAAGCAAACCGCGAAAATTAGCATTTTGATTTATCGCCACAGAGCACGTGTTCATTACGCGTTCATCTTTTCAACGTTCTTAATAACCTTGAATTTGTAACAACCTTGGTGAAAATTTACCCGTAAAAATTACCCTCGTCCATTTGCGACCGTTTTAAAAACTACGCCCCCTTCTCGCCTCGCGAGCTGGCAAAATAGGCGAAAAAAATTCGCCGAGTTAACCATGCGAAATAGCGTAAAACTATCCGAATGCGGATGAGTACCGTTGGTAATTAGACGGTAAAAGCGCTCTCGCCAAAATCCCCCCCCCTCGCACTCCCTCCAAAGGAAAGCCAATTCTTACCTGATGGCTGTACCAAGCGAAACCCCGCCACCCGCGCATCTCGCTAATTAATCATTATCAACTAAACGTATCTATACTTGGCATCCTTTCCACATTACCCTCGACACTTCGTCTCCAGCACGTCGTCGTTGACGCGATCGTCTCCCCTCCCCCCTCGTTCGCTATTTCGGCCTTCCATCGCGGTTACAAAAAATACCTGCTCTACATCCATCACATACGCTCTCGTCCTATCTACGTCTTCTTTACGTCGCAACGTTCACCGCGTCGTTGGCGTCTCCGTCACGCGAAAGGCTCCGCATTCCGATACCGTATTAAAAAGCGGCTATAAATTTTCGACAACGTGGAAGCGACGCAAAAAAAATACGCCATATAGGATGAAAAATCCGCAAGTATAAATAACTTTTCTTCGACACGCCGCGAACTGCATTCCGATGGCCGGCCGTCCATTAACCGAACACGTCCATATAATATCGCGTTCATCTTTCGTGAGAATTTCCCACCCGCGCCTTCCACCCTCAGTCTACGTTTAAAATATCGCGTAAATTTAACCTTTCATCCCCGCCCTTCACTTCCGCACCGTCACTGCTCGCTATTGAGAATTAGCTCATAAATAATTTTCCGTTCAATTTCGCGTCGCGAGTTGTACGATTTTTTCATCATTATTGCCAACGCACGTTAATCGAGCCACGATTACGAATTCGTCGAAATAATAGAAAAATTGATTGTTTCTCAATTGGGCCATCTTTTTTTCTTCCTGCAACGTAGTCGCGACATAATCGTGACCGTTCCAAGGATCGTGTTATTAGATCTTGTGATCTTCGTCGATAGAAAATGGAGGTTTTCTTTATCATCGCGATGTCCATAAAAGCATAAGAAGATTTTGTCACCTCTTGGCTAAAATTTGGATGGTGTTTTTCAAATCAGCGACCCTACTATCCCCCCAAAGAAATTTAATTTAGTGGAAAAATTTATTGAGAAATCGCTATCGAGCGTCAACGTTTTCTTCGCACGATTACAATAATGTAAAAAAGTTGGAATTTTTCCTTAAAATTAAATTTTTTTTTATTTGATATTTAACGTCACAGGGTTATATAACATAAAGTGACTAAAAATATTTTTTTTAAATTGCAAATTATTATTTAAAAATTAAATTAGATTGTCAAAGTTGATATTATGTATAAAATTAATAATATTGGAGTGAAAATTTTTTGAAAAAAGATCATTATTGTTAATTTTGAAAAAATTACGCCAAAAGGTGAATTTAGGACAAACAAAAATAATATGATTAATGTTCATAAAACAATTACAAGTGAGACATACAGGGCGATTTTGATTAGATAATAGATATTCATGAGAAAATTTGCAATGTCCAATTTTAAGTCTAGTAATTTAAAATTTTTACGTGAAAGATTAAAGTTGAAAATTTTTTCGTTATCATTTTGAGGTTTAAAATTAAGTAATTTGTAAATCTTATGTATAATTAATTTTTCAGTATCACAAAAAAGAAGAATATTTTTGTTCTTCGAAGTTTTTTTAATTTTACTTGTTCTTCAATTTTTCGATTTTTCATTTAATTTCCGTGAAAAAACATTCAATTATTAAATCTTTTGATGTTCACAATTTATTTTAATTGCACTTTTTCTCTATCTTTTTATTTTTTTCAGTCGTCAACATTTCTTTGTACGATTAAAATACATAAAAGTTATAATTTTTGAATTTCGAGGTATGGTTCTTCAAAATCGTTGTAATTGTACTTTTCTTCAATTTTTCGATTTTTTCAAGAAATAATTTTAAATACATGCCGAAGTGAAATAGTAATGAAATTCGAGTCAGTGTTGCCAACGGAGCAATTTTAAAGGAAGAAAGTCGTTTATCTTGAAGCGTTACAGACAAAAAACTTTCGATGGACATATTCGATCGAATTCATAATAATCGAAAAAAAAAACAATTCTCAGAAAAATTGCTTTAAGCTTCGTAAAATAAAAAAAAGAAATTATTTTATTAAAATAAATTTATAAAATCAATTTCCAAATAATAGATTTGCATATCTTTTCAACAACAAAAAAAAACACTGAATAATCATCAAAAATATCGATAAAAAATTTATAATTTAATTTACCCCATTTCCCCCCTTTGTATTTTTCTTTTTTTTTGTTATAGTTAATTTAAATTGTAAATTGTATTTTCTAGACGCCAAAAGCCCTCGACGCCGGGCGTCGTTAAATAAAGATTTTTGTTGTTGTTGTTGTTGTTATTTCACAAAACGTTGAAAAAAAAAACACATTCATACAAAATTTGCATTTTTTTCAATTTTTTTTGTCAGTAAAAAATTTAGACATTTTAAAAAGACGAAAAAAAAACCTCAAAACTATATCGATAAAAATCACCAAAAATACCAATAAATATTCCACAAAACTTTGAAAAAATGCCACATTAAACAAAATAAAATTCCCAAAATGAAAAATCCAATTTTCCAAAATCACGTTCATACAAAAAATTCGCAATCTTCAATTTCTTTTGACGTGAGTGACTTTTTGCAAAAACAAAAACGTAAATTGACCATATTCTCGGTGATTTTATCCAATTAGGAAAATATGTAAAAATCGTAAAATTAAGAAGAAGGAACATTATCTCGTATATTGTCATTTTTCGACGCAAAAACTTTTGTCCGTTTTACTTGTTTAGTTGTTATTTTTGGCGAGTTTCAATTCTACATGGTAGCAGAGCCACCCCCTCCCTCGTTTCAGTACTCTTATCATATCGATCTATCACCTTGGAAGGGGTCTACTCTGGTACGTGGTATGTACATTGTAAATGCAGTTGGTACTCCAAGACGTACCGTAATTTCGAATGCATTCTCGTTCTCTGTTTTGGCAATTTTACGTATTTATCAATTCCGAGTAATCGCAAAATCGCCAGAGCTTAGTGAAATAACCTAGAAAGATGTCCTTTGGCATTCAAACGTAAATCACCACCCGTAACGTGCCGATAAGTGAATTGCGATAATGAAAAAAAATTCTCTCGGAAAGTTTCGCGTCCGTCAGCGTCATAAGGCTTAGACCCCGAAATATATAAATTGGAAAAAAATTACTACGAGAAAAAAGATCTCGAAAACTCGAATTAGACATGCAACGAGCGAGTAGACCGTCGGTCGGAATTTTTCCTCCACTACGCGTCGCGGTCGAGTCGGTTGTTATCAAGATAACAGATACTTGGCTACGTTACAGGTACAGCAGTCGGTTGAAAAATCGAACGAATTAATTTTTTCGCTTTTCAACTTTATAATATTTCGTTATTATTTACGGTCGTTAAGCGGTCGAGATAATTATCGTCGACTTCCTCCTGTCGTCGGTATTCGACGTCCACGCGCCGTCGCCGTTCATTCTTTCGGCGACGCGATTTGGCCGCGGCGCAAGAGAAAAATTATATCGGGTAATTTATTAAAGAAGAAATTCTTCGTAATTATCGTCGAGCCGTCGAAGCATTGTTTTGGCCGATTTCGTCGTATTTTTGGGGTATTTGCGAAACGCCGGGATGCCGTGAAGATTGATGGGGGATTTTGGAAAAGGTGTTCGAGATGGTTGAAAAGCTCGGACGAGATTTTCGAGGCGGTTTTGGCCAAATCCTACGGTCTGTTTTTTTCGGATTTGCGGAAATATTCGCCTAAAATTCATGACAAAGTTGGATAGAAAGGTAGCGAAAGAGGTGGAGGGGGGAGGTCATATTGAATGATATAGCACAGTTATTATTTCACTTCTTAGTCACTTCTGATTGTTAATTGGTCCAAATTTTTTTCAAAATAGTCGGGGAGCCCGCATAGAAGAGAACGGCACCCCCCCCCCGGTTGGACGGGACATGTTTTTTTTAAAAGAGGGAGGCCTAAGGAACATATTAAAGTAAAAATTAAAAAAGTGAAGTGCAAGCCACCTCGTTTTTTTTTCATTTTTACTTCAATATGTTCCTTAGGACTCTCTCTTCAAAAAAAAATATCCCTTCACATCGGGAGGGGGTGCCGTTCCCCTCTATGCGGGCTCTACGACCATAACAATAAAACCAAAAATGCAATTTGTGGCTTAAAAATTGAAAAAATTGCCATTAAACCAAATTTTGAAGAATACAAAAATCTAAATGGAAAAAGTGAAGTAAGTAAAAATTGAAAATTGTGCTTCAAAAAATTGAAAAAAATCAAAAGTTGAAAATTCTACTACAAAAAATTTTCAATTAAAAAAAGTACAATTAAAACAAATTTTGAAGAACAAAAAATACTGAATTGTGCTTCAAAAAATTAAAAACATTTATAAATTTGTCTCTTAAAAGAATTTTAAAAATTCTAAAACTTCAAAACTGTACCTTAAGGAATTGAAAAAAATCCAAAAATACTACAAAAAATTTTCAATTAAAAAAAATACAATTAGAACAAATTTTTAAGAACAAAAATACTGAACTATGCTTCAAAAAATTGAAAACATTTATAAATTTGTCTCTTAAAAAAAATTTTAAAAATTCTAAAACTTGAAAATTGTACCTTAAGGAATTGAAAAAAATCCAAAATTGGAAATTATTCCTCAAAAAAGTGAAAAAATCTAAGAATTAAAGAAATCTTTTTTTTTTATTGATAAAGTTTTTTACAATCTTGAGAGTTTTTGGAAATTAAATGAACAAAAAATTTAAGAATTGCAAATTGTGAGTGTAAAAATAGAGAAATATAAGGTATGTCAAAATATTAAAAAAATGCATGTATTAATCTCAATGAAAATTTATATTAATCGAATTGTAATCGTACAAAAAAATAATGACGCTCAAGCTTTGCAATAACTTTTTTCACCAAAATGATTTTTCGGGGAGGGGGAGGGGAAGGGCCGCTTACTTGAAATGTGCCAATCAAATTTTAGCTCACAACCGGCAAAATGTTACAACGTAATTTTTTAGTCAACTTTGGAAATTTTTGTCAACTTGCACGTTATTTTTTACGAAATTTTGTGCATTTCCATACAAACGTGTTATAAATTCGGCTAAATTATTCAATCTTGATTATCGCAATTTCTTTTATCGCAATAATTTTCTAGTATTTTTATCACTTTTGCTATTGATGACGATTTAAAAAATGAAATTTTTTTTCATCCATTCAGCTGCAATTTTTTTTCTCATTGTAGTTTTTATCAACTTCCTGCCATTAAAAAAGGTTACTAAGCCAGTAAAAAAATGTGAATAACTTGTTATCACACATGTAAACATAAAACACAAATGACATATGGGGCTAATTTTGACGGAACCAGTTTTGCGGGGAACTTGACGAGGTGTAATTTTGAATGGAGCCATTTTCTGAAATCCGACAAAAAAAGCCTTGGAAACATTTGCCCTGAAATAAAGCACGTTGTATGAGCTTATACCTCATATACTCGAAATTTCCGCTATTTTCCTCATTTTGTAATTTCAAACGCGAAACCGCCTCCATCCAAACGTTATAATGCCTTCACGTGAGTTCTAATACTCTTACAGTCGAAAAAAAAATTCTCTACGAATACAACGCTTATTGCGACTTTTTTAAAACCTTTGTGAAAACTCGTATTTCGAAACATCACCGAAAAAAAAAAACTCCCAGACACGCGATGGTAGCTCCATTAGCTCGAACAATACACCGAAGAGAAAAGCTAAATTAAACTCCCATTCGCTTGTCAAAATCACGCCGCTACATCGCGAACAGCAAGGTGAAAATTCACTCTCCTCGGCCTCCATTGTCGATTGGTTTTTGCGCGACTGCACCTCGGCATTTACCCGCTTATTCCTCCATCGCGAACACTCGTCGCCCCAATTTAAGACGTATTCTTGTCATCTCCCAGGTACAGAAAAAAAAAAACGTCAACCGCATCGTATCCGTTTCACGATAACGAAACGGAGCCGAGTAAAAAACCAGGAAAAATCTACGTCTTGAAAAATAAGAAAAAACAGCAACGGACAAAACCAGAGAAAGATTCTAGCGATGTCAAAGCACACACCGCATTTACATTTCATACGCGTCAAATGACTAACAACATTTTGAATACGAAATTTAACCGTTCGAAAAAGAATCCGCGTTTCGTAAAAGAAAAACCCGTCGTTGAGGCATCGCGGCGACGTTTTTTCTCATTTTTCATACACACGTCGCATCTCGGCGGCGGCGACGAAATCCGGACGTAATTACACGACGCTCGTCGAGAGGCGAAATTCTCTCGCCAGAGCCTGGCACATCACACGTCATCGACAAATCGAATTTCACGCGTTAACATTCCGCCACAAAATACCAAAGGTGCGAAGAACGAATACTCACGATGTGGATTTTTAATCACTGATTCACATCGCTCCAGAGATCCGATCGTCTTACTAATGCGGCATTCCAATTTTGCCGATAATTTACCTTTGTGAATGTAGCATATCTTAAATGCGCAAAAAAGATGCCGACGATTGAGCTGTTGAATGCGATTTCATGAGTAATTCTTATTTTACACGTTAAAAAGATAATATCAAGTGAAGGTAGCCATTTTTCAATTCATTGTTTTCTGAGAATCCCCCCCCCCTCTAGAAAACTTGTGTACAGTGCCATCTATTAATTTTACCAAAAAAAAAAAAATCATGAAAATTGTTCCTTGAAATCTCCTCTACACTTTTGAGCCTCATGAAAATTCAGCTAGGAGTAACCCACCTTCCTCAAATTTAAGAAAACCGTCTCAAAAATGTTAAAGTATAGGTATGTAGAGAATGCCAAATCAGCTTGCGTACAAAATCGCAACATAGCGTGACATTTTCATGTCACTTCGCGAAAATGATGTTCATCACATGTCATTAGACTCCACCTGCCACTCATAACCATGAGACATTACCATGATAATGACTTGTCATATGCTACTACACATGTCATCAAGATATGCCAAAAAGTTAACATCACATGTCACTCATTGATATGACATGTCACCTATGACACGCTATAAAGACATGAAAATATCAACATTATCATTCGTGATCATGACACTTCACCATGACAATGGCTTGTCATGTTACTACATACGTCATCACGATATGCCAAAAAGTTATCATCACATGTCACTCATTGATATGACATGTCGTCCATGTCACCTTATAATGACATGACAATATCGACATTATCAAGTCACTTATAACACGCTGTAAAGACATGAAAATATCAACATTATCATTCGTGACCATGACACTTCACCATGACAATGACTTCTTGTAATATGTTACTACACATGTCATTACGATATGCCAAAAAGTTATCATCACAGGTCACTTTCATAGATATGGCGCGTCGTCCATGTCACGTTATAATGACATGAAAATATCAACATTATAATGTCACTTATAACACATTGTAAAGACATGAAAATATCAACATTATCATTCGTGATCATGACTTGTCATCCATGACATGTTACGATAGTATTAAAAAATTACATGTTTTGTGAAACATGGAATAATTACCTGACTTGTCATCACATGCCATCGCCTTGATTACCGTCATGGCAATACCATGATACGTCATCATTTCAAGTCACCATGAGCTATCATCGTAACATGATCATGAGATGTCACCATGACAGTGGCATGTCTTTATGACCGTATGCCAATCATAACCATGACATGTCACCATGGCAATGACTTGTCATCGTATCACGTCATCATGATATACTACGATGATATGATTACATATCACTCATGATCATAAGTTATCATGACAATGACGTGTCATCCATGCATATGACATATCATGACGACATGAAAATATCAATATTGTCACTCATGACCATGACACGCCACCATGACTACGACTTGTCATCGTTTCATGTCATCACGACATGCTACGAGCCTACAACGATATAATATCATATCACTTATGAGCACGTTATGTCACCGTAACAACGCCGTGTCGTTTATGACAGGTTATGATGACGTGAAAATATCAAGATCGTCCCTTATGACCACGACCATAACAACGTTTTTTCGTAACGATTTTCGATGCCGTGTGTCACATTGAAAAACTGCTTTAAACGTCTCCATCGAGCAAATACACTTTTGAGACTTCACAAATACATACGCCAAGTATTTGAAATTACTCCGCTTTGTTCGCCATCCACAAACTTCGACAAATTATACCTTTCGATCATCTGCGAACGTACTCGAACGAAAAATTCAACTAGTTCGACTTCTAGAGCGGAAAATTCGCCTTTTTCTAAATCCCGTTACCTTCAACAATCGGCTCGCCTTCGAACACGTCTCAACAACCGTTAAATACGTAACATTCGTCACGAGACATTACCAACGAAATTTTTTATTTACACCAACATTACACGCTTTTCATTGCCAATCTAGAGCACCATCGAAATCACCTCGAGACCGATCGAAAAATTTCCCCATAAGAGATCCCGTCGAGCGGAAAATTCGCCATTTGTCCTAGAATTTTATCATGTCGATTGCATTCATCGAACGAGATATAAATTTTTTATGAAATCTCAATCCTCGAATTTTTCTCCTTTAACGCACGCTTCACATATTTCAATTTTCACGCGAGGTAATCACCGTGGCTAATTATCGGTCGAGCAGTTGTTTACATTGTTTCGGTTTTACTACATTCTATATTCGGTTAAGACATTGATGGATGAAATACGCATATCGTATTAATGGAATATAGTTTTTTACAATTGTACCCGCGACGAATCATGTCTACGTTTATTTTTCTAAAAACCAGTTCTTACCAATTTCCTCGTTGAACCTCTCAAAAAAAAACACTTCACCTACAACAGCGTTTCAGTCCTATTCAAAGAAGATACAAACTATAAACGTGACATGTAATGTTTTCAATTTTACGCGATAATAAATCCATCACGGTAATTTCCGCAAAACACCTCTCAACAGCAAAACGAATTATGTGTTTAAACCGGAAATCAAGTTCATTAGAGAAATCAAATATGTACAATTGTACATGAAAGAATCACACGCGAATCGATATCACTACTTTACCTTTCATTTACCAATTCAACTATTTCACGTGAATTTTTTTCATCATCAAATTCGTAGTACGATTACAGAGACATGAAAAATTCATTTTATAAGTATTTTTACCTGTAAAAAACACTTTGAAGAATGTCTCGAAAAATTCAAAAGCCATATAAAAAAGAAAAAATTTTATTCGATATACTTTGCACCTCTGTGAACTGAATTTTTCCAGATTTTTTCAGTCTGGGTACGTAGCTTCAAAATATATCTAAATTTTGGAAATTTTCTTTTCTTTTTTTTCGATAATTTTAATGCGTATTAATTATATACAAAAATTATCTAAAAATACAAAAAAACAAATAAAAACATGGATTTCATTTTTGACGATTAACTTCAAAAAAATGAAATACTCCAAATTTAGTCATCTTGAGGAAAATATTCGATAAGCCAAAATATGGAAGTTGAGTCTGGTGACACCCGAAATTCGAAATATACGATCGGGAGTATTTTAAATAATAAGTTACTTATAATTTTATGATGAAAACGTTGACAGTTTTCTTCATAAACAAAAAATAAAAGACGTTCAAGTGTTTGGTGAAATAAAATAAATTTCATAAAAGGGTGAAATAAAAATAAAAATCTTGGTTTTGTTCTGTTTTTTTTTTTTTTTTTAAATAAACAAAAATAAAACACTCTGAACTTTTGGTTTCGTCACTTGAAAAAATGTTGGACTACTTTAACAAAGCGCATTTTATTACGAGTATTTATTTTATCAAATTCAATTTTTTAAATTATTAAAAAAAACTGTCAACAGTTCCAATACGAACGTAATATATTCGAAGTACGAGTATTTCCGAAAATATCCGAAGTATTCCGAACAACACTTTCGGGCGTCGCCAGGCTCAAGAAATGTGTGGAATACTTGACGTAGGATATTTCATTTTTCGTGGATTAAATAACTTTATAGTAAATAAATTCGCTATAAATTAAGAAAAAAACTCAACTTATGTGATTAATTGCAAAAATGTAAGAAAATCCATATTCGACAATTGAATACTTCTCCTGTTTTTCAACCAAACTCGTAATTGTATTTCCCAAACATCAACATCAAATTTTTCACAAGGAGAGGGAGAGGAAAAGGGGGCGATGGGGGGGGGGGGCTAATACACATAATAGCGAAAATTTATACACCGTTGCGATACAAAAATAACCAAAAAATTACGAAAAAAGAAAAAAAAAGTCAAAAACAACCAAAAATATGTTTAAAAAAATTGCAAAAATTATTTTAAAAATGCTCAAAAATCAGCAAAAAATTGGAGGAAAAAAATCAGAATTATCCACACTAAATTAAACCTTCAGACATTTATCACGACGATTACGAAGTCATCAACTCGCGATAGAATCAGATTCATGACGCAGATATTATGTGCCTCAGCTTGATCCAAGACTCTCTAGCGACCAAAAAGATAATATTCGTGTTAAAAAGGTGATATCTTTTTGCCACAAGCCACCTTAATTTTTAAATAACTCGAAATTCGCCAAACAAAAAAATACTTTAAATAAAAATTGGAGGGGGAGAGGGGGTACTACAAAAAGAAGCAATAAAACAACTAAAAAATACTATAGACCAAACCGTTTCCCTTCGGTCTCAGAAACACCTTCAAACCAAGCTGATTCATCACTCCCCCCCCCCTTAAAATGTAATTTTAATTCGAGAACTTCATCGCGAAAACTTCTTCGCATTGTTCGGTTAACTCGTGATTTCGGTAGATATCTCGTCATCGATAAACGTTGCCAAACATACGTCTCCCTCGTTGGAAAAAAATCACCTTTACGAGCGCATAACGAGCTTAAATCATCGGGGGGAGGGGCAGGGGCAACGAAGAATGTAACGTTCCGCGTCAACCGCAAATCATCATTTAGCGGTGCGGTATTCGCTATTGAAATTCTCGACGCCGGAACTGCGCGTCGCGTCGCCCCCGTAATGATTGGCCAGGTTTCGATTACGGTCGCCGTCGTCGTCGCCGCGTACTCAAAAGCCATCATCGTAAATTCGTCCGCGTAACGAGTACCTTACCTCGCTCCCCCCTCCCTCCACGTGGTACATAACTACATATCACGAGGCGATGGCGTTATCCTTTTTAAACACATATTCTTGTAATATCACGGCACTGCACGGCGGAGAATATCGAGAAAATACGTACAACCGATACACCTTCTATACGCAATTTCCATCTCCGTATCGCCGGCTGTTTTAATAATACGTGACGTGCATCGGCGCGCACGCACGCACACACGACGCCTCGTGCGCCGCTGCCTTTGATAAGCGAAAAAGGAAACAATGTTTCGCGCGTCAACGGTCGTCGAGATAAAACGTGTGCCGTATTAAAGTAATGTATAATCGATTACTTTTAATCATGATGTTTTTTCTTCGGCTATACGCGCTAAAAGCCTTCGTATAGCGTCGCCGCGTCGCCTCCTCCGTGTCGCTTTTATCGTATCGATAGCGTTGCCGAAGCGACGAAGACGTCGGGCGAAAACACCGCCAGAGAGGACGAGAATAAAAGCGAAAAAAAAATCAAATTATAACGAGTTAATTAAAAACACGAAATTCTTCGCATAATCGTGAATTGTCTCTCTAATGAAGGGTTTAATCGAACGTGATAATTATCGAGATGCGTTTCTTTTTCTTGTCGCCCCCTTCCCTACTTGTCCACTCCTCCCCCTCGCCCACAGTGTAACCGCTCCTCGAAATCGCACATGGAGGCTCTTTTTTATACGCGTAATTCGCGTACGAGTCGTTTTAATTAATCGGTTTTTGTTGTTTTAGTCGCTCGTACGTAAATAGATTTTCGCAGATGTGATCGATTATGTCGACAGACTCCCGCGGATTTGCGGAGATATTCGTAGACGACGAACAGGAGAAGGTGGGGGGGGGGTAGATGAATGGAATTGAAACCGTGTTCTTCGGGTAACGAGACGAAGGTGTTAGCTGGTTTTTTAACGAGGCAGAATTATCGCCTTAGCCCCTTTTTTTTCGTCATGTGATTCGTTTCATCACTCGGTGATACTAAGTTCCTTTTTATTTTTCAGTTTTACGATTCTTTCGTTCCTTCGTTCGTTTGAAGAAGAAAGTAGCATAAACAAAATTCGGCATTTTTGCGATTTATATTAATTTTTTAATTTCGGTGATTTAATAAAATAAATGGAAACCATCGAAAAGAATGATCTTTATTCGGTGAATTCCTTCGCATAGGTCTCCAAGGTACAAGACGTATTTACAGTTATAGCGTAGTCCCTGAAAAATTCAAAATCCCATTTCCCGAGTAGTTTTCGCTCCCCAGTGAAATTTTCGTTTCCTCGTATGCTTCGAATTTACCTCATTCAGGAGATTTTTTCGACAATCGAATTTTTGATGGAAAAAGCAAATGGATCAGGTCAAATCACAAAAAGTCGGGTGATGAGTGGTCATTTTTTTTTTTTTCACGTGCATAGAGAACATCAAGCGATACCGAATGACGCAAAGCGAAGATCTCTGCGATTTTCTCATCAGGAGTAGGTGATTTGAAATTTTCCAAGATGGCGGAAATTTGAAAATTTCGAGTATGGAAAACTCAAATTAAATCACACCAAACGATTCAAACTGTTTTTTGATCTTGTACTATACTCGAAGAGAGGATCAGTGTTGCCAGTTTCGCCAACTCGAAAAAGTGAGCTAAAACCTAAAAACAGTACATCTTTTTTTTTTTTGAAAAATCACTATTTTTTCACTACATTTTAAAGAAATTTTCAAAAACCTTTTCCAATCATAACTCGCCTTCTCCTTCACCCCCTCCCCTTCACACGCCCCCCCCCGCGATATCAAATCTCAGATTTATAGGATATCGGTGTTTAAAAAAAAATCACATTTAAAAACATCAAATTAAAACTATAAAAAATTTTGTGCTCATTAAAAAAACTAAAAATATGACGTCACATGTCTCAACAGCGCTGCCAATTCTTAAAAAAATCTATTTATCAAAAATGAACAATGTTGTGTAATTTATTTTAAAAAATTTCGTATTTTTGGTTCTCTTCATTTTTGCGCTATTTCATGACAAAATTCACTTCTTTTACGCTACTTTCATGACCCATTTCTAAAATCACTACTTTTCCGCCGCTTTCACAACTTTCACTACCAGTTAGATACCCTGCAAAATTATCGAAAAGCGATGACCTTCATGAGTTGCAATTCTGCAATAATTCTCAATCGTAATTCATCTTAAACGAAATAAGGTAGAAAACAACTACAGTTTTTTGACATTTTTGAGAAAGAAATTCCCAAAATTGCTACTTTACTCAAATTTACCAAGATGAAATTGAAAATGATAGTTTTTCATAGGCTGATTTTTATCTTTAATAGCAAATTTTTACCAACAAATTGTAAAAAAAAATTGCATATTTCAGAGGGTTGACTGCATGCAATTTTTGGTATTTTTCAATCAAATGACGCAAACCTTAGGTAAATAAGTAAAGACATGCAAAATAAATAAAATAAACTTTTTTAGAATATTTTGTCCAATTTTACTCCATCTAAAGCACAAAGTTCCAAAATAAAATTTCTTCAAGTGAAAAGGAACCAAAATTGATGAAAAAAAAGACCCAAAAACATCGAAAAATATTATCGCAATTTCTCGTATGTTATTCCGCGTAAGGTGAATTACGACTGAGAATTTTTTCAGGAATGCAACTGTGAAGGTCACATTTCTGCCGCGGTTTCAAGGTTTCGACTTATTTTTTCGAGTTAATAAAACTGGTAACATTGACTCCACCATCATACATGAGTTAACCTTCCAGAGTAGAATAAAATTTCAAGAAATCCAAATCATTCCCCAATTGACAATCGAGCTAGCAAATATAGGCAGCAAAATGCTTATACGATTTCGAGACTATTTTCCCGTCAAATTGGCTAATAAAATTTAGTAGCATTTTGCTGGCAAAAAATTCAACAATTAGCAAAAGCTTTAAAAATTGCTAGGAAATTTAAAAACGCAGTAAACAAAATTTTATAATTTTTTCAAAATAATATTTGCGAAGAAAAAAATGCTCCCATCTACTAAAAAAAAATATGAAAGCAAAATATTGAAAAAAATTTGGAATTCACTGAGGATAAATCGTTACTTGAATCTTACCACCTTCTAAGTCACTCGGCTACCTCCGAAATTTAAATTAAAAAACCAATTAAGCAGACAAATACATTAATCGATCAATTCGACTCAAATCGATTTCACGTCGATTAATCGATTTCAAATTGACTCGAATTGATTCCAATCTACTCAAATTACCCAAACTGAAAATAAGGTAAAACTTGAACATTACAAAATATCAATTTGAAAAATTATCGAGTTAAAATAATCATCAAGTTTCACTGATTCGGAAAATATAAAATTGAAGTCAATTCGATAATGCATAAATTTCTAATTTTTTATGATTTTCTACCAAAAGAACCTATCAACATAAATGATACTGCAATTCTCAAGTTACTCTACGAATACTTGCACCTTCCTGAATTTTTCTTTGAAGTGAATAAAAACAATTATTCGCGTTTCTTCTCATTTATGAATTCCTACCAGAAGATTCATCAATTAAAAAGACAACTTTTCAGATACCTTTTCGGTCGGCAATACAGAACATCGGTATTTCGAGGACATTAAATGTGCAACGTGAAACACCTCGAAACACCAAGTTTGGCGTTAAAATTCGATTTTTTTCACGCTTTCGAGAAGTAGCAAACGCGAGGAAACAAGGAGCCAAGTTTGAAGATAACATGATATCTTAGTGGAGCATCGAACGTTTGCCAAATTAACCGAAAGTTGAACCCCTCGGATGCTGTTCCGCCATAGCAACGCTGTTCGGCGAACAAGAAATAGTATATGCCCGTAAAACCACATCGCTTCGCAATTTCCCCCATGAAGGAATTTCTTCGCTTTTTCCAATTCCATCTCTCGAATACGCCGAAGGAAGTCCGAGGACGCGTTGGTGTCGCAGCGTAGGCGCTTATCGTACGAATTCACGAATCCAGATTTATCTCTCGAGGCACCGGCGCGGTTTCCACTGCGGACAACGTCGATGACGACGATGATTGATATAAATGACATCAAATCCCATTCTTCGGCGTCTCGTCGAAACAACGCGACCCGAAAACGAAACGCGCACCGAGCGCGATAAATGAATTGAAAAAAAAACACTCCGTACAGGAAGTCGGTTTAAAAAAAATACCCATAGGAAGGACATCGTTTCTTTTTGCATCGTCGAACTAGGGTGTGGTCTACGGTAATTGATTGAATAATGACAAATGAAAGGCGTTCTTCGAATCGAATTTCCCAAGATCTTTTTTTCGCGCTAAAGAGTAAAAGCGGGTGTTGGCGCGTCGTGAATATAATAAATGGACGCGGTCGAAATAGGTCTACGACGACGCGTTGTGTAAAAGTCGAAATTATAATTTCGTTTGGCGGGCGTTAAAAGCGTATAAAGAGGTGTCGGGCGCGCGGATGTGACGCAAAATCCATTATCGCGACCGCGAAAATCTTATCGACGAAATGTTGACGGGCGGAGACGCGTTGTTGGCCGATGGCAGCCCGAAGCTCAAGGTGTCATTTCGGGTATATGGGTCATTATCTGGCTACGCGTTTTCCCCAACTTTTCGCGTCCGCCTTAAGTCGAAAGGAATTTGGAATTTTGATCCGCGATAACACGCCGGCGTGTGTTTGTGATAAGCACGAACACTGGATGCATTGTTTGGTAACATTCGCCGAGCGGCCTTTGTGCGCCGCGTCGTATCGAAGCGATAATTTTATTTGTTCGCGGGCCGATTTCCCGGTGGGAATTGACGGCGCGGTCGCGTTTATCGTATTTTCTCGTTTTCGTTAACGCGCGGTATTCCCCGCGGCATCGAGACGCCGCCGATTTTTCAGCCAAGTTTTTCTCCAACATGTAGAAGAACTCGATGCAGTAGCGAGAAATGAAATTTCATTCCGAGTAAATTCCAAGTTGAAATTGCTAAAATTAGCTCGAGATCAGAAATTTTCCTCCCATCCGCGTGGACGTTCAAGTATTCTTGAAAAAGCCATTTACTAAGAAATACATTCGAGATGTACCCCTCCTTCCGACGTCATTTCGACGATATTTCTGATATTTTCACGTCTTTGTTAAGGGCCCATCAACTTAAAAATTGTCACGAAACTGATGAAAGTAGTGAAAATGTAGTGATTTCAAAAGTCTGTTATGATTTAGTGAAAAATTGAAGAATGTTGTCAAAAAGTAGTGCACGAAATAGTGATAACATGTCATGGACACCGCGTCATTGTTATAATGACATTCCATAGTCATGAGTGGCATGTAATCATGTCATGATGGTATGTCGTGATGACATGACATGTTGACAAGTCGTTGTCATGGTAACCTGTCATATTCATGACTGATACGTGATGTCTAATGACATGTTATGATGAACGGTCATTGTCATAAAAACGTGTCGTGGTAACAAGTGACATGTAATCATAACACTGTGACATGTTGTGATGATGTGATATGATGACAAGTCATCGTCATGGTAACCTGTCACTTTTATGAACGATATATGACGTCTAATGACATGTTACGATGAACGTTATTGTCATAAAAACGTGTCATGGTAGCTAGTAACATGTGATTATATGTTGACATGTCGGGATGACATGACATGTTGACAAGTCGTTGTCATGGTAACCTGTCATATTCATGACTGATATGTGATGTCTAATGACATGTTATGATGAACGGCCATTGTCATAAAAACGTGTCGTGGTAACAAGTGACATGTAATCATAACACTGTGACATGTTGTGATGATGTGATATGATGACAAGTCATCGTCATGGTAACCCGTCACTTTTATGAACGATATATGACGTCTAATGACATTTTACGATAAACGCTATTGTCATAAAAACGTGTCATGGTGATTAGTAACATGTGGATTACATGTTGACATGTCGGGATGACATGTCATGGTGACTCGTCATGATGACATGCCAGATGATTACTTTGTCGTTCTCTAAACGTGTAATGCATTGTACATTAATGTTTAATGAAGAATATTATTTTCTCATGTCATCATAACATGTCATAGATGATATATCGTTGTCATGGTGACGTGTCATGATCATAAGTGACATATGATCATGGCATAGTAGCGTGTCATGATGACAGGTCATTTTTATGGTGACATGGCATGGTTACGAGTGGCATGTGACATCAAATGATGCCTTATGAGAAACATATTATCGAGTTAATTTTGAGGAATTGTTAAAAATTGCGTAAAAGCCCTCCCCCTCCCCAATTTGAACCACTCGAATCCGAATTTTGCAATGTAGTCATTACGAAGGGCCTCCAGCGCGATTTTTATTTTTTCCAGAATTTTCAAAACATGTACTTCAAACACTGCTCACACTAATGCAATAAAATTCAAAAAAAATCTCAATATTACGATGACGTCATTCATTAACAAAAACAAACATTCAATCACCAAGACCAATCTCAGCCTAATGTGTCACGACTTCGATGGAAAAATACCGAAATTACTTGTAAAATTAGCAAAAAACTCCAAGTGGGCGAAAAATTTGACGGATTTTTCATTTCCATCGATTCACGATGAAATTTCGAAAAACCCGTAATTTTTTTCGTATCACGCGAATGGTAACACTGATAACATTCCATGAATCCTGCATTCACCTTCAATTTGCTGATAAAACGAAAAAAAAAACTGCATTTATAGTGAAACCAGATCCGAGGACATGAACGAGTGGTCATCTTAATATAGAAAAATTCTTTTAAAAGGTCGATAATTAATCATTTGATTAAAACTTGATCAAATAGTGGTTTGTTCTTTGACGGAATTTCCTCTCAATGATTTACTTATTTTTTGATTGGTCAATGAAACGATCGAGCTTCGTTTAGCGTCTATCGAATTCATTTGTTTGAATTTTCACCAAATTAGCGACCCTCCCCAAAAAAATATGTTATTTATGTTCCTAAAAAAATGGAACAAGAATTTTTTCTCGATGCGATAATTTTCCTCAGAATGTTAAAAAAATAGTCGATACGACGTGATGACTAATGAGTTCAATTTCTAAACAATCGAATTTTTTTTCTATTTTTTTCATTATTTTGACATTAGGCGCAATTTTATGAATCTTTTAAATCAACGTGCAGCTTTCTTCTCCTTTCGCAGTTTCATTTTTAATATAAAACATATCTCTTCTTCCCATTTTCGGAATAAGATTTTTGTTGACTTTTTTCCCCCTTTTTTGGAATTTTTTTCTCTATTTTCACTTTTCAACATACTCTTCTCTTCATTTTTTGACATTTTTATCGATTCAAAAAAACTTGCCGTAGTAAAAAATTTGCATATTACCACCTCGATTTTTCACTAAATTACCGTAATCGGGAAAGGACCAAGGAGGACTTGAGAAAGGGAAGACAAATTGTGCAAAATATATCAAAATACTTCTTCCGCGTACCAATCAGATAAAAAGCACCTTTCTCACGATTCCAAAAATCAAAGCACCATAAAGCACACAACGCTTCATCGACGCAAAAGCCCAACACATCAATCGCGTCAGCGATTCCGAATTTCGGCGACCTTCACCTCCACGTTACCCGCTTCCAACACCCGACATCTCCGCAGACGACAACGCGACAAAACCTCCACACGATAACATCTATAACACCTTCGCACTTCCGCGACAGCCAATTCGCTCGAGCTAATCTCTCGTAAAGCACTGTAACTTTTATCGCGATTACCATATTGCGTCGATATCGACGTACCATATATCTCTACACGTTCTCCGGTACAATGTGTGTGCGTGTGTGTGCACGTACGCAACGTATATATTATCTATGTGCAAAATCCATGAACTAATCCGCGCCTTAGATATTTACATGTGAGATGTATAAAACGGGTAAACCAAGGAGAAGAGAAGACGTGGAGGGGCTAAAAAAAAACCTAAAAAGATAGTAGGTACAACGGGTGTGTACGAGATTCCTTGTGTGCCTCAACGTAGGCAGTATTTTTTCGCTTTACGGGTTAATTAATTTAGCGAACATAAAAGCTTTTTCATAAATCTCGTTTCGAGCTATAAAAAGAAAAACTTTCCAGACCGATGAGACGTTAACAAAATTACACCGGAGGAGTAATAGTACCGTGTATCAGCCCCTCAACGCACACACGCTTTCGTTCGCAAATAAACCTCGCAAGCTTGCGCGAAAGTTCACTCGTGTTAATGTTATCTCGCTCGTAAACCGATCGTATTTTATTTGACCGTTTACCACCTCCGTCCCGTGCATACGATACCGAGAGAAACTACACACCAAATCTTCGCGCCGCGGAGGGGTACGGGGCATCGACGTCGTGTCTAATACACACCGACGAGGAACCGTATACGTCAAAGTCGACGTCCTTACACAGCTCGGAGAAGGACTCGAGTAAAAATACCGTTTTAATTAAGAACACCGGAACGACGACGACGACGAGTACCGACGAAGAGCCACATCTGCACATAAATCTACACCGAGGAAAAAAAAAACCAACACGCGGATACGACATCGTGAATACATTTTCGTTTTATTATTCTCTAATTAAAACCGTACCCCTCCCGTCATCGATCACGATTACCATCGAAATAATTACGCGTACGGAAAAATTAAACGTTAGAAGAAAGTACTCGTCCGAGCTCATCGCAACCTCAGCTTCCCTACCAGACGCAATAGCATCGCGGTAAAACGCGAAAAAACTCGCAACTCGACCACGTTCGCTGGAGTATGCAAACCTCCGTTATATGAAAGTACACTTCCTGGATTCGTGTGGACGTTGCGCGTCACGCCGCTCCCCGCGCCCGCCCTAGCGCAGTGCGCCGTCATGCGACACCGTTATCTTTTTTTTTACCTTTCCTACCTCCGATACGACGCAGACCACAAGGGTACCAGCGACCGGCAACCATTCAACCTACTATTTAATAAATAATAAAAAACATATACGAATTCACCGCGAACCGGTTTACCGCAAAGAATCTGACCTACGTAGTTTATTTACTGGGCTAAGAGATTTTTTTTTCGCCTCGTTTCCATCGCCTTTTCTCGTCGTAGAATTACGTCTCGAGCGTGAGACTCGAATTCGTCTATGTTGACCGATACGTAAGTACGCCTCGGTAAGCGATTTCCTTCGAGTAGAACCCTTGAGTGATGTTTTTGTACGAAATTTATGAAATGAAAACCATCTCACAAGTATAAACAAAATGGCGGTCTAACACTTTTGTTATCTGCGTAATACAAATTTTAGCACTCTTGAAATCACAACGCACTGTCTTTTCCTTTGATTAGTTCCTCCAACTACCTTCGCTTCTCGGGAATTTTCCATTCGGGGTCATTTTATGTCAAATCAGCGCGAAATTGGACGATTAGTTAATTTTGTCTTCATATTTGCAAGCGCGTTAAAGCACACTGAACGATGACGAATGACGCAAACCGCAGATCTCTGCGATTTTTCAATACGCAGTAGCGGTTGTTTGAGATTTTTCAAAATGGCGGAAATTTGAAGATTTTTATCACGAATTACTCAGGTTACACTGCATTTGACGATTCATTTATTTTTTCAATTCGTTTTACTATCGAACGTCAAATTACATAAGGTAACAAAATCAATGCTGCCACTTCTAGCATCTCGAAAAAAAATAAAAAATTTTGAAATTGCAACAAAAAAAACATGTCTATGAGATATAATTATTCTGGAAAAATTATCAATACAATTTTAAGTGATCTAAGGCACAACAATGTTGAAAAAATTACGATATTTTTCGAAATTTTCGAGAAAAAATTTTCAAATTGTTAATTCTTGCAAATTTATCATCGTGAAATCTAAAAAAAACGTTTTTTCATAATTTACCCTTAATCATTTGTTAAAAATTTAAAAAAATGTAAAAAAATGTTTCCTCCAAAATTTACAAGAAATCAGAAAATAATTTTTCCATTAATGAGATAAAATTCGATTTCAGTGATTCAATTTCGACGTTTTCGTTTTTCAATTTTGATTTTAAAATCTCGATATTTTAAATTTGATACTTTCAAATTCAAACATCAGAATCGAAACGCTGAAGTCGAGACGTCAAAAATCGATACATCGAAATCGAAATATCGAAATCAAAATAAATTATTGAAATTATTGTAGTAATTCGATCTCGATATTTACGTTTTCCGATTTTGATTTTAAAATCTCAATATTATGAGACGTTTTCAAATTCGAACATTGAAATCGAGATGTCAAAAATCGATACATCGAAATCGAAATATCGAAACCGAGATAAATTATTGAAATTATTTCAGTAATTCGATTTCGATATTTTCGTTTTCCGATTTTGATTTTAAAATTTCAATATTTCAAATTAAATGCTTTCAAATTCAAACATCAAAATCGAAACATCGAAATCGAGATGTCGAAAATCGATACATCGAAATCGAAATATCGAAACAAAAATAAATTATTAAAATTATTTTAGTAATTCGATTTCGATATTTTTCGTTTTCCGATTTTGATTTTAAAATTTCAGTATTTCAAATTAAATGCTTTCAAATCCAAACGTCGAAATCGAAATATCGAAACCAAGATAAATTATTGAAATTATTTTAGTAATTCAATTTCGATATTTTCGTTTTCCGATTTTGATTTAAAATTTCAATACTTCAAATCAAATGCTTTCAAACTCAAACATCGAAACGCTCAAATCGAGATGTCAAAATCAATACATAGAAATCGAAAAATTGTAAATACCAAAAACAATTCCTCGTCCATCATCAACAACTTTTGTCAAAAAAGTTTTTTCCAAAGTTGCTCAAAAGTCTGCAAAAAAATTCCTAATAATGGAATTTCGTTTACAATGTTCACAATAAGATGAGATAATGAAAGAAACTTTGCAAAAATTCTAAAAAACATGAAGTAAAATAATTTCAGAATGCCTTTGGCCTAGGCGGCAGTGCATGGCACGTTAAAAGAAGAAGTAAGAAGTAAGTAGTAAGTAAGAAAAATAAAATAAAATGTAAAATTTTTGTTGCAAAAAAAATTGATAAAAATAAATAGAATATCGGGAGGATTTTCGTTCAATAAACTACAACGTTGTCGAATTATTAAATTAATTTTTATTTAAAGTTGGACTAGATTTTGCAGTTTTTCTCAAACATCCCAATTGACATAACAAATAAAAGGAATATCGTGCTTTTTTTATAGAACAGAAACACTTTTTAGTTAAATCGATAGATCAATTTTCGAGAATACTTCGGGACAACTTGTCTCTCTATCTCTAGAAAAAACTTTTTTTCAAAAAAAAAGGAGGTTTGAAGACTTGAAAAATAATTACCCTTCAATCGAACCAGTTTTCTAATCTAACTCGAAGATAACTTATTTTGAAAAATAACCATAGATTTCATCACATAATCAAGAGCGCCATTTCAAACACTCAATTTCATCACCAAAATGTTCCCCACATGTGAACTCGATAACGAGACTTCTCAGCACATCACAAAATATATAAATCCGAGAATCACGACGAGTTCGCGTCATTGCAATTATACATCGACATGTGCGTTTTAATCGACGCCGTCCGCGTCCAAACACACTCTCCAAGGAGCATTTATCAATTCCAAGCGTATACATTAATATCTCGTCCTTCTTCGCAAACACACCATAATACCATTGGCTATCTCGTGTACATGAACGACCGATATACCACACATACACACCTACACAAGCACGCATAGCGCTATGTACGATAACTATGTCATTTACGTATACGCGCGTTTAATTCTAAATAAACGAATAGTTGGACATGTTCTCGGAGAAAATTTTTTTTATTTGAAACGATCTCTCGACCACACTTTTCTTATTCGCTTCTCGTTCTCTCTCTCTCTTTAATAACGCTATGATAAACGCGTGTGTGTGGCTGCGCGATATACGCCTAGTGTATGTTTTCTCTTCGTATATTTATTCGAGCCACGATGCCAATTTCATACGCGTATTTATCGCGTAAACAACGCCACACACACGAGCCTTTCATTATTCACAAACGTGGAAAAAATTACCGTCGTAATGAGCAATTCGTTAAATTCCAGCGACGGCCGCGACCAGAACAATACGTCGGCGCGACATAGCGGAGCATTTCAACGTACGCGCGTTTCCACTACGATCGCTATCGTCCTCAAATTAACAAATTATTTCCGCCGTCGCGTCGTTTACGTAAATATACATAATATTAAAATTATCAACTCGAATTTATCGACACTTCCGTACGTTGGAACGAAGAAATAACAAAACCGGTAAAATTTTCCACATTTTGAACCGGGAACAAGTCGAAAAGAAAACATGTTATCGTAATCTTATATTTATATTGAAACCACGATCGAAGTTGAGAAGTACATTATGTTCACATTTTTACGAAATTCAAAAAGAAAATCTCAAATGAAGAACAATACGATTTGTTAATTTTTTTATATTCATCGAAAAATTCGTATCGTCGATTTTACTCGCAGAAACGTTCGCGAAGTAATTACTTCGATTTCGCATTTTAAACGAAAAAGGGAGGGGGGGTCATTCTCAAATACTATTTATTAAAAATGAAAAAAAAATATTAAAAATTGAAAATTTCATTAAATACATATTAATTCATGGTAAATTTAATAAACACGCCGTAAACAAAAAAAAATCACTTTTTCGCCATTTTTAGTGAATTTTTTTGTTTTTTTTTTTGATTTTTAGGAAATCTTTTAAAACTATAGAAATCATTATAATTTAGCTAAAATTATTTTAAAATTGAGTGATTCTTCATTGAAATATTTTAACTTTCCCACTTTTTTTTACAAATTTTCTAAAATCCTCCAACGCGATAACAAACATATTTGACAATTAGCTGCTTCAAAAAAAAATTCAACAAGACGATGAGAAATTTTTCGAACATTCAAAAATTTGCACTTCAACCGAAATTATTCAGAGACTTTTCCAAAACTCCTCACAAAATAGCACTTCAATCAACGACCATCCAATAAATTCCAAATTTCCCCTCAAAAATTACATTCACCTACACAAAAACACCAAATTCCCAACACGATACCGGACCAATTTAAAATTCATTCTCATTATCGCCATCGAACATCATTAATTATAAAACAAATAACGCCTATTCGGCCTCAGAATCTTGATTCGATCGTCGTAAAACACAAACACGTAGAAAATTACACAATCACTACCTCGAACATATCATTTTGATTGAATTACAGTATGATAAAAAATAATTTAAAAAAATCAACAAAAACTTCAATATCAATTCAAATGAACACTACTTCAACAAAACAAGTACGTTTATTTTTCCCTTGAAAATTCCATTTTTCCAGAAATTCGACCCATCCACACCGATTACAACCTGACCGAATTCATTAAACGCGAAAACACGAATAATTAAACATGAAAATGAAAAAATTACGTATAAAAAATACGCCAAAAAAATCCAAACGGATATTACATCTTTGTAATATTCACCCAAAGAATAGCGAACATCGGATACAATAAATCACACCCAACGAGAGCAAAAAATACAAAACTTTGGTAACCATTGAATTGCAAAATAACAATTTTTCTTCTTAATAAAAATTATTCATTTACAAATCGTATTTCTTGCTTTCCACCGACATTTCATTACCTCGAAGCGCACTTGAAATAATCAAATTTTCATTGAAATCGTACATAACTTCAATTTTTTTTTCACTTAATGTAATCAAAATATCAAACGCGAAATTAGCAGATAAAAAACCGTCGCTTAGCGAATATCCTCGTAAAAGTAAAAACCTCGTAAGAATCTTAGATATAAGAAACATCGCTTTTAAATTAAAAGTCTTCGTAATTTAACGAGGTGAACGAAATAATCTACGTTTTTCGTTTACAACAAAATAAAAGATTTCAATTCGAGCGTGAAAAACGAACTTGGCATTAATGAAAAAACCTCATTTTACAATTTCGTCGCGAGCCAACCGGTTTCCTAGCTTAATATCCGTAGTCGAAAAAAAATTAACGCTTTCGAGAAAAAAAAAAGATCAATAATAATCTACAATTTAAAAATTTCGCCTATTTCGTGACATTAAAAGAAAATAATTATTCCACTTAAAATCCGCGCCCGGACCGTTCACCTCGAGTGTAGAAAATTCATTAAATATTCATTGGCTTATTTTCCCCTCCAACGAAGCATTCTATTTAATTAAAAAAAATAAAGCGGAAAAAAATCCTCGAAATATTCTCCTCCATCTGATAATGTATAACATAAGGTACTCGAATTTATAATCTAAAAAAATTACCCCGATAAATATAGGACAGGGGAGCTTCTTTTTTTTTCGCCATATCCTCGATATAAATATACGTTCTTCGTTTTGACAAATTAATCGCATCGATTTGCCAACATTTCCAAGACTTTACCAATAACTCGATATAAACTACCGTCGATATATACGCGAAAATTTTCCTCGTTCGACTTTCTTCGTCTTACATGTGAATTTAGTCGTCTTGCGCTCCCCCCTCACCCCCTCCTATATACGTCGAGAAACGGGGAAATTTATCAAATTGGAAGCACTCGAAAAAGAAAAATTTTCGTCGTTTATTATACTTAGGCGTAAAATTTGAATTTTCTCATATCTCTCGTAATCCTAACGAAAAGAAAAATTTGTCGAAACTTGAAATTTCTACCCCCTCCCCTCCTTCTAGTTTGAAAAATACACCCCTTACGTTCTTCCTAATTCACCATCCGAAATCTTTTTTCACTTTTTTTTTTTAAACATCATCGATTTTGGCTAATTTTAGTAATATTAATGCTACCGTTATTTCATCCCCCTCCTCCGTCAATTATGAAATCATCCCTTAATCCTAATTAATTCACCAACCAAAGCCTCTCTTTTTTTTAACACAATATCGAGCCAAATATACCGAATTTTGGTAAAATCGACGTAGTCAATGTTTCATCCTCCCCTCCCCTCACCTTAGATACGTAATCATTTGTGTTCTGTCTAATTCACCATACACAGCTTTCCTTTTTTCCACTTTTTTTTCATATTGCCTAGATTAATTTAAAAATATATTACATTAGCGAAAAATTTTCAACTTTAATACAAATTGTTACATCGCATCTAAAATTTAGTAAAACTTCATGAAAATAGTGATGTCATCATAACATGTCAGATGACACGTCATTACAATGTTACGTCATAGTCATATAAGTAACATGTGATCATATCATGGTAGCATGTCGCCATAATATGATAACAACTCATTACCATGGTGAGGTGTCATGGTTATAACTGTTATAAGTGATATGTGATGTCTAATGACATGTTATGAACAACATTGTCATAAAGACGTGTCATGGTGGCATGTCACACGTCATTATGGTATGTAATTATAACGTGCATAGACATGCCATAATAATAGGCGCGATGACACCATGTAATGACATGTCAGATGATTATTTTGTTGCTCTCAAAAAGTGTGATGCGTTGTATATTCATGTTAAATGAAAAATTCAAGTTTTCCATGTCATATAACATGGCATAGATGACAAGTCATTGTCACGGTGACATGCCATGGTCATGAGTGACGATTTTTATGTTTCTATATCGTCATAATATGTCATAGATGACACGTCATAGCCATGGTGACACGTCACAGTCATCGGTGACACGTCACAGTCATCGGTGACATGTCACATTTATCAATGACATGTTTTCAAGTCATTGTAACATGTTGTGAAGATATGTCTAACGACATGATATGATGACAAGTCATTGTTATGGTGGCGTGTCATGTTTATGAGTGACACGTCATGTCGAATGACATCTTATGATAAACATTGTCGCAAAGCAACATGAAAATGTCACACTGCGTTGCGGACTTGTACGCAAGCTGATGTGATTTTCCTTTAATGTTATCGAGCCAAATATTCGGGTTTTGGTAAAATTAAGACAACCGTCGTTCCATCTTCCCCCTCCCCTCAAACAGAAAATCACTTACATCTTGTCCAATGCACAATTTAAATTCTCCTCTTTTTTCACTCTTTCTCACACATTACCAAGCCAAATATCCGGATTTTAGTAAAACGAACACAACCGTCGTTTCATCCTTGCCCCTCATCTCGAGCACAATCAACAGCACTCATCACGTTTCATTTTCGCGATACGTGTAATTCACACTCGAACATTCCGTCCTGCACAAAAAATAAACTCCATTCGCGAATATCGATAAAACCCGCAAAAATTAACCGTAACGAGACGCGATATCGGTAACAAAAAACATAAAGAATAAACCTCGAGATCGCGTAATTCCAACGATCCATCGCGCCACGACGAAAAACCTAATAACCTTTCGTTTCTATTTTTACACTCGACAGCCGTTAAAAGAAACAAGCGAATAACAAAAGCTATTTCATTTTCGACCTCTTCGTCCGCGACTCCCCCAAATCAAAATACCAGATTCGCCCGTTCGCGTTCCTAAAGGTCATATCCTTAAAATGTCATTCGATTGCGTAGGTAAATAATCGTTATACTCATAAGCAGTTAATTTCGTTACATTATTTGCCAAAAAAAAAAATAGAGAAAAAATCGTACCAAAGGAAAAAAGGTACCTTTGAGAGTTTCGAGCGCATCAAAATGATGCCATAAAGTCACGGACGCACCGAGGCGACGATTATTTTCCATTTTCGTCGCGAGCCGAATAAAAACGTTTAAATATCACATCCACGATCGAAGAACGAATCGATTTGTCGATATTGGCGAAAATTCTCGCACTTCCATTCGACGTTATACTTTCGTGAATTAGCATATCAAAAGAGATTTCCTTCGACGGTCATCGAATTCCGCACGATAAATTAATTCGTCGATGACGACGAGAAATCAACGATGGAAATTTCGCACGATTTTTTTTTCGGCGTTTATTTTCGTTTGTACTTTTATTTTTTAATATTATTCGCCGAGTGGAGATATTTTTTTCCGACGAAATTCCTTCTCGTTTTCTATACCGATTGTTGTTTTTGAAAATTTATTCAAATTCGTCAATTACCGAAATATCAATGAGATTGTTTATGTTCGTGCCTGAATTTTCCAAAGCTTTATTGTCAAATTTCACTTCGTTTCGTTGTCACGTGATTCACAATCTTCGAACTTTTTCATTTCGCTTTTTATTTTCATTACATTATTTTTCTCTTCTCGATGAAAATTGTCATTTCCCATTTCGTGTCGTATTCGCATCTAAATGATACTTTTCACGGCAAACCACAGCTTCATTTTTTTCCCCTGCATTTTATAATTTCCACAGGTTTTCTGTAATTCTTCAGAGGTCAGTCGTAGCCGTCAAAATAAATCGCAGATTTTCGCCTTATCTTATCATTCGCCAACGGTGAAAACTGGTTTACGTTGACCCTGCCGTCACGAGTTATTCCCACTACCTCGTCCCTTCTCCTCGAGCCCTTCTGCTTCCACTTCGACCACGCATTGGCTATTACTTCAGCACGTCATCATTTTATTTACCGCGGCGGAAGTTGATATTGTAAGTTTTTTTCTACGAGAACGGAATCTGGCTTTGTGAAATTTCAACAAATTGCATCGTCAAATTTCGCGGAACACCCGGAGACAATGGATTGCAATTTTCTTTCGTGGTTTTCGAGAACATTTCGAATTCGAAAAGAAGAACTGAATTATGATGGAAAAAATACTGAACGTTTTTGGAAAATGAAATAATCTCATTTTTTTGGAATTCGATTTATTTTTCAAATTAACGCGAATGATTCTCAGAATAAAAAGTATGAACGTTCAGCTTCATTGTTTTGGGTACAATTTTTGTTTTTTTTTTTCACTCGAAAATACCTCTCTCCGGCCTCCTACCTTTTCAAGACTCAAGTAGCGGTTTGAAAATAAGGGGAATTATTTGAAGAGTAATAGATGATTGCAATATTGTGAAAATTTACGTTCATCTCTTCAATCAGTGTGGGTAAGTGTCAAAATAAAAAAAATATTGAAAACTGTATTTATCATTCCACTATTTTTTTTTTCGCTCAAAAATTCCACACCCCAAAAAAAACTCAAGAAGAGGTTTGAAAATCGTGAAAAAAATTTGAAAAATAATAATTTCAATTTTATAAATTTGAGTTGCTCTGTTTGATCAGTGCCGGCAAGTATCAGAATAAAAAAAAATGCAAATTCGTCTACATCGTTCTTTTGCACAATTTTTATTTTTCCATTTAACAAATTCCCCCCAAAAAATTGAAGATAATCAATTTAATAAATTGAAAACATAAATAGATAAAATTGGCTGATTCGGGTTTGAACCAAACTTAAATTTATGAAAAAAGAAACATTTTAGCAGCTCAAGAAGGGAATCAATTTGCGGTGAATTTTTAAAAATTCAAAAATCATTATTTTCAGCAAAATTATAAAACATTTGAGAAGTTTTATTAAGGTGAATATATTCAAAATTAAATCTCCGTCCGGTAAAGACCTTGAATTTTTATTTTTCCAAGCTTTTTGTAACTTTCGACGCGATTTTAATTTTCTTTGGG
Source organism: Maconellicoccus hirsutus (assembly GCA_003261595.1). NCBI lineage: Eukaryota > Metazoa > Arthropoda > Insecta > Hemiptera > Pseudococcidae > Maconellicoccus > Maconellicoccus hirsutus. Next base: position 117,991 of record QBDW01004892.1, read on the forward strand.
ATTTTCAAAATGCTCCAAACTCCTAGAATCGAAACTGGAATGCGTCATAATCCATATTTCCAAAAATCCACCTTCCGCCACTTGGGACATCATTTTTGGGAGCGATAAATAATCAAACGAATTCCTTGAAATTTGGTATTTAAAAAAAAATCGATATACAATTGATCTTCACTCGGCCATTTCTTTCTTTTAACGATTCCAACTCGACCATCCAAATCGTCACAACACGACGGAATCTACGCATTACGCACAATTCAATTTACATATTCATGCAAATCAACCTCGTCTGTGCGCGCATTCGAGACAATTCGACTAAAACTCATCAATTTCCACTCCTTATCGGTTCGCTGCTCCGGTAAAATTTCTTTTCAAGATCACTCGGATTTGCTCTTTTCACCGACAATCACCGCGACGAGTTCAATCACCGCGTCTCCATCGATCAAACCCTGTTCCGCGGCCATCGAACTCATTACAGGCACTTTCTACTTACGGTATTCAATTAACATCGAACCCGATACCAGGCACTTCGTATGCGCCCTTATTCGTCCGAGGTGAATCAAAGGTGAACGTAACAAGGTTACCACGTCATTGCGAGGACAGGTTTAGGGTTGCGAATACTCCTTCGAGACCTTATTTCTCCTCGACGCTACGTGACGATGAAATATCGCGTTACGCGCCCTGTCAATTATTACGTTCGCGTTCATTAATCAACTCGCTGGCATAGGTAAAAGCTCCATTTCAAATGAATTCTTCGAGGTAATCAAAAACACTATGTAACAAATGTTCGATACGACTCGACCCCTCTCGTTACCTCTACACGCCGCTAGATTCGCCTATATCGCTAAATACCACCAAAACACCCTACCATGGCTTCCTTGAGTTGCTTCGCCGATACGGGACCGAGCGACAGCCAGTTGTGCAGATTCGTATAGCGTTTCGGGACCATCTTCATCGAAGACCCGCGACTCGACGCCGACTCGTCGAAAGCCGCCGCCGCGACCGCCGTCACGCTACCGGAGGTATTCGTCGTATCGACGGCCAATGGTAACTGCACGTTCGCCGGATCCAATAGACCGACCGCGGCCGATGCCACATCCGGCGTCGGACTCTCCAACACCACCATGTCGCTATATCAGCGCCACTATCATCGCACCAACACAAAACCTCACATACCGAATACCGACAAAGTCGGGGAAAAAAACTATGCTAATCGAGCGATAAAACGAGGAAAAAAACACCCAAGACGCAACTCGATCTATGTTGATAAGCAACGCGTATACAACAGGACGCGAAATCGCTATCCTCCAACCGGAAATAATACTCGGTCGATGTGATAAATTGCCCGGTAAAATGTATTATTCGAGTACACTATACGTCTGCTCGATACGACAAATAAACGGCAAAAAAATACATCAATCGCGAACCACACTCAACGTTTTACAAATCGAGCGAAAAAATCCAATCGTTTTTATCCACCGGGAAAATACTTCTTCGCGAGTATCTCACTAAAAAAAAACACTGCCCATAACACAGACGTAATTACACCGAAATTTGAGAAAAAATTATCACAGATGAAACGTAATCACAGAAAAACAATAATTCGAAAAAATCCTCCGGCAAATTCACTTCACCAGATTTCGACTTTACGACGAATTTCGAAAAAAAATCAACCCAAACTCAACAACACGTCGGATGAAACTCAGCATAACTTGGCATTCGCGAACCAGTTCCGAAATCGCATTTTCACGCGTGTTCTTTTCACTCTTTCTCTTAGCTCTTTAAATTACGCGCGACGCGAAAGAAAGGCGAAAATCGCGACGAGAACGGATACACATGAAATACGTACGAAGAACACGCATCGTGAAAGCACGTCGGTACGACGAACTCTCCGTCACACTGAACGGGTAATAAGAAATGCGAAATCTTACAACGTAAATACGTCCGACGTTCGAGTAATACCGCATGACACTCAACCGAACAGTGTAGCCACAAGGCCGGCGTCATTTTCACCGTTCTTTTTCACGTGGTCTGAGCAATACACGTGTACGTGTCCTCGCACGTTACCCCTCAAAAAAAAAAACGCATCAGCTGATATCTCGGAATCGTCAAACCTCGCGAGGAGAAAATTACACGCCGATGGAGAGAAAATTCATCGCGTCTATGCAAATGTGAATTTCCGTCGTCTAATTTCATTCGTAACCAGTTTGTTAATTCAGGATGACAAAAATGATTGCGTAAAATCAGCGTTATAGCGAGGAAGAAGGAGGGGGGGGGTCCGAATCTCTTCCTTGACATCGGTCGAAGTTTATTAAAATATTATGTAAAGTTTGAAATATCCCATATTGTGGTATATTTTAAGGTCTAAAACGGTGTTAAGACAAAACAATTTTCTCAGAAATTGATTACACCGATTTCGATTTTTTCAAAAATCGAATAATCGATTGAAATCGTAAAGAAAACTCTAATAATCGATTAATTTTTCAAACATTTTTTTAATGGCTTATATTTTCCCTTTGTCAATTAAATGATGAATAAAAACCTCTGAAATTCTTTTGCATAAAAAAATTTTCATTTGAAAATCTCTAAATCTCAGAAACAAGTAATAAAATTAATTAGAAATTTGGAAAAGAAACAGAAACGAAATAAAAAACTTAAAATAATGAAAAAAACAACAACCAAGGCTAAAGAGATGTTGAAATTTTTTTTTTAAATTTTTATTCAAAACAGATTCCTTTTTCTAAATTTTTTTTTCTCCACACAAAAATTAAATTTATCGCTTATTCCATTTCAACACTAAGAAAGTTATGCCTGTCCAAACAGTAAACATTCCTCCTAAAAAACTTTTTTCACGAATGTTGAAGCACTACTTTAAAAAAAATTTTAAAAATTGGCAAAATTTCAAGAATCGAGAAAAATTGATTTTTCAACGAACAATCGATTAGATGGTCGATTTTTCAGGTAATCGGAAAATCGATTCTTTCCCATTATTTTGGACGATAAATCGCCACTTTCGATTGATCGATTGAACGATTTCAAACACAAACGACATTGTAGGAAAGGGACAATCCTTCAAAAATGAGAAAAACCTGGAAATTTTAACATTTTTCTAAAAGAATTAATTGATCAACAATTGCGGTAAAAATCCATGCTCAATTCATTGTTTTAAAAAAACTCGTTATTAGCTAAAAAAAAAAAAGGAAAATATAAGTCGAAAAAAAAGGGAAATTGGAAAAGGGATAAAAATGAATATTTTATGGTTCTGAATAGGAAATCGCGTTTTTTTGATATCCCTTCACTAGTTCTATATTATCTCTAGATATCCATTTTTTTCCATTTTTTTACGTGTACCCTCCTCCCTCCTCTTGCCCATTTCTTCACTAGATCAAAATTCGTTTAAACGCCTATACAAAGAAATTCATTGAATAGGGCAATGAAATCAGTACATTTGAGCTTCGAAAAAATTATTACTAAATGACTATTTGTATCATTTCTTTACATACACCCCCACTTCTCCCCTCCTTCTCTTCATCATTTTCCTATCCTGATCAAAATTCGTTTAAGCGCTCATACGAGAAAATTCATCGAATAAAGCAATTGATTCATATTTTCGAACCTCCAAAAATACTATCTCGAGGTAACAATATTTTTAAATTTCTTTACAGACCCCCCCCCCTTTCTTCATCATTTCTCCACAAGATCAAAATTTTTTCAAACGCATTTGTAAAAAAATCTTCAAATAAAATAATTTAATCGGTGCAGTTTGACCATTGAAAAAATCTCTAAATAACAATTTTTTTAATTTTTCCGCCGACTCCCTTCCCCCTCCACCACTCTTCTCCATGACAAAATCAAAATAAAAGGCAAATCTACGCAATATCGACTAATAAAACGAGTATACGAGGGTTTTCAAGGTCACAGATTCCAAATTACGTCTTTTTACAATAGGACTCCCCTCAAACCTCCTCCCCATCCCACAAAACCCCCTCCTGCTAAAAAAAAAACAGCAAATTCACTCCACTGTTTACTTTATCCAACAAGTAAACAGTTCCCAAGGACCGAATCGAGAAATCAATGGTTCTCCATCTTTACAAAACTTCATTTTACACCCCCCCCCCCTCTTTCCCCCAAAAGGTCAACGAATTTCAACAGATTTGTGAATATTTTATTATCCCGCGGATAGTTAAATACGGTAATATCATCGAGCAAACGAAATAAATTGAAATCTTGAGATCGAGACACACACCACTCATCGTCGATTCGCCATCACCAACGACATCGCTGCTGCGGCTCCATCGACGATGAATCGGTTTACGTATCTTAATAAGCCATAACAATAACGGAACGACTTTATCATATAAGCGTAATTAACGTATTAATTAACGAACCGTCAACACGCAGAAAATAAGCGAGAAAATCAACGTAACCGAATGCTCTTTGGTTGGATTTTCATTTCGAATGATTCAATGGTATCTTGAACGCGTCATTACGCGTAATTTCGGTTACGTATTCTAGTCGTATTTTTTCAGATAAAGTAGGAAAAAGGGAGAATTATAAATCTTGAGATTTTCAAGATTTTTCGATGGCGAATTTTCATTTCCATTAATGAACTTGTTCCCTGATTTCCAAGTACTTCAAACGTAATTTTTCAAGCGTTTACTTCTCTATCTTCAGAATTTACCACCACTCTCATAATTATCCGATTTAAATCCCTTCCCTCCGCTGAAATCTTCACGACTTCTGTATCAAAACGTCGTAAATTCCAACATTTCAATCTTTCAAAATTAATAAAAACGCATTGATAAACGAAATTCGCCAATATAAGCTCGCGCAGAAGATAAATACCTGCCATTTGAAATCACACGAGCCCAACAAAGTACCTTCGACACAACCGGAGACACGCCGAGTGCCGAACGGAAACGCATCGCGAGCAACATGCGCCCTGCACGGCAATTTTTCATCGAATCGACACTTTTCTCATCGTTTTCCGGCCTCATATACTCGTACCACACGTCGACACCTAAACAACGTATTATCTACACATATAAAACGAAATACGACCCGAACAATATTCCAATTATTCACTTACATCGGTGCAAATATCAGTCGACGATGCGATTTCGGTATCACTCCTCCGCCCACCGCCTTACTACTTTATAATCCGCTATCATTCGCGACCCGTAACCGACTAATTACCTGCCGTAACAAAAGACACATCGCCGGAGAAAGCAAAATTCTATTCAGGATCGTTCCCAAATCGCCAGCATCCGACTACCAGGCTACCTACTTTTTGTAAATTCATCCTTAGCCATAGGCGTCGTCGTCGCGTCGATTATCCATTCATTCGCTGATTTACCATGTCAACCTAATATTATGTGCTTGATTTCGCGACGACGACACAAATTGTACTTTTTTTTTTAATCGTGTAAACGCGTCAAAACTCCACAATATAAATTGACTTTTATTTACGAGTTATACGTAAAAATGCGATTTCGCGAAACGATGACGAAACACCTTTTCGACGACGAAGGTGGAAGGCCGCGAATTACGCGGCAAAAAATTACTTTAATTTTGATACCCGAGAATTCCTCTGACGAAGAAGTCGTCGAATTTACTCGAATAATATATTTTCACGAGGTATTCCCCCCCTTTTTCCTCAAAAAATCAATTATTATACAAAAATAAATTGTTAAATTTACACGAATGATGTAATTTTTACGAAGGATTCCCCTTTCCCCTCAAAAAATTAATTATCGATATAATAAAACAAAAACGATTATTTTTTGGCTTTGAGTACAAAAATTGACAACATTAAATTTTTGATGACCCCTTCCCCCTCTAAAGAGAACCGTGCAGTAAATTTGACAACGTCGTACTAATTAATTTTTTAACCTTGCAATAAATTTGACAACGTCGCACCGATAATTTTTGATAATTGCCTTTTTTCTAATATTGAAAATCAAATAGGGAACATACATTATCAATAAGACGATTACTTTTCGAATTTGAGCAAAAAAATTGACATTAAATTTTTGATTAACACCAGCTCAATCTAGTAGTCAATTTGACAACGTCGCATTCGTCAATTTGTGATAATTGCAGTTTTTTTTAAATTATAATTAAAATAAATATTATCGATATAGCGAAAAAAAAGTAAATAAGACGACTATTTTTCGAATTTAAACACAAAACTTATAAAAAAAATTTGATTACCTCCCCCCCCCCGCTTAAAAAACCTTGCAGTAAATTTCACAACGTCGCTCTATATAATTTATGTACTTCGTTGTTACTACCGATTATAAAATTTCATAAATTGAGACTTTTTCGTGTCTTGAGACAACTTTGGAGGAAAAATTTTGAAATTAAAAATGCTCGAAATCAAGTATGTAACATTTTCATTGAGATGATTTCTTTGTAAATCCTTGAATTTTTTCATACGTCTACTTCATTTGAAAAAAAAAAATGAAATTACCGCAAAATTCAAGCACATACAAAAAAATTCGTCATTACATAAAATATTCCTCGTATAATTTCCAACAACTTCATTTCAAAATTTTTTTCTCGATTTGCCTCGTGACTTGGAAAAGCCTTTCCACGAAATTTCTCCACCGACAACAACAATTTAAAGAAACAAACGAAATTCTAAAAAAACAAAAAAAAATTCCCATCGCAAAAAATACTCATTTAATTTCCAATAAATTCTGTATCTAAAGTTATCCGATGATTAATTGATCTCGTTGTATATTTTCTTACTACTTGCTATGAATTTTTTGGCGTTTTTTCAAAAAATGAAATCCGCGGTTTTGAAGATTTTTTCAAAGTTGATACGTGCTTCTTGTAGGAAATTTTGCGAGAAATTCATTGCTTCATACCGCAGGTTTCTAAATTAAAAACTGCTTTCAAAGTTTAGTTAAGCCACCTTCAGTGTAACAAAAATTAAAGGGACAAAAGATGTTGAAGGAGGGTGGGAGGGGATATAATGACTCTATATGTCGCAGAAGAGGTCAACGTCGGTTGATTGGAAAGGATGCCCTCAATTATTCCACTTTTTTGGAGAAAAAATTCATATGCCACCGATGCAATAGTTCCGACGAACAACCTCACCAATAACCAATCCGCTAAAACTCTCCAACGCAAATTCCTCGACGTCGAGAATATAGAACTAAGGGAAAAACTACGAAACACCGAGTGGCACGCAAACGATGAACTTTAGTAACGTGGCGTAAAAAAATATAGGTAAACGAGCCCGGCATCGTTGCACCCATCGAATCGACGTCCAAGTAAACGACCTATACTTTACACTAGACAATGTTACCTAACGGGAAAATACCTGTAAACAATACCGTAAAAAATCCTATGCACAGAAACACAACGAGACGTGTGATGGGCGCGGAGACGCGGGAGAGGTCATTTCACCAGGTGGATACGCGTCGCATACGACGCAGAAAGAAAGGAACTGCTGAACTTATGATATTTACGATGAAATAAAAAATAAATAAAATACGAGGATATTCTTTTAATTAATATCACTCGACAGGTATGACGTATAAAATCCTCTGATACGTGAAATCATCTGGACCAAATCGAATTTTCGAGATTAATCGCACTATAATTCATATATATCGATATAATACACTATTATTTAATTTCTATTCTCATTACACGGATCGACGTGCGATGGTGGAAAAACACGATATATATTGGAATGCGTTACACGAAGACTAGGTGGGGAGGAGGAGGGGGGCAAGTACAATATTGGCCAACGGTGGACAATGGCTACCATCGAATCTACGATATTACGCTATCGCCAACCACTTTCGACGCGATTCGCACGAATCGAGCGGCGCGTATCGAATCGTAATCGAATCGAATCAACTAAACCACATCGTAACCGGTTCCCATGCGATACGCTTTCTTTTTACAACTAAATTCAATGGTTTCACACGACCCGCGAAAAACTACCTCCCCTCCAAACGTTGTTCCGTTGCAAGAAAACGTTTCCTTCCATATTTTTCAACAGAATAAGAAAAAAACCACGATAATGCAGGTCACTGAACCGGCGTACATCTCGACAAATGGCTCATGCGCGCGCATCGCGTCTCTCTACGGCGCATGCTCCACCGGCAAAACCGATTCGTAAACTTTGGCAAGCTCGCGGCGAACTCGTTACCGTATAATCACCGTCGAGATGTGCCTCGGCGGCCGCCCCGTCGCGCCACTGCGCCGCTGCGCCGTTGCGCCGGTGCAACGTCTTATAATTCGACAAAACCGTTGTTTCATTGTAACTCGTTCGAAGCTACTCGTCTTCTCTTCACTTCGTCGCCACGCTACGCCGCTTACGCCAAATTAACGCCATTTGTCTTCGCGTCGCCATCCACCCGAACCACTTCGTACGTTGAAAATTACGCCGCCACGTCGAACCGCGCTATTAAAGTCCACGTTTTTACTGGCAACGGCGACGTATTCCGAAAACGTAAAAGCAAGACGGTGATATTCGCCGAAACGGCGACGAGAACGCAAAAAACGTGCGAATTTCAATACGCCAATCAAATCGACACATTCGGCTTTGCCAAAATATCCTCCTTAGCGTCTCCGCTTTGTCTATTTTTCACTTCTTCAAACGAAAGAGTTAAGTGCATCGACGAATAAATTCGCCAGCGCTTCCACACTACACAACTTTACTCTCTCGTAGGTGTATCGATTTACAAGCGACATGCACTACCACACGAATACGTTAGAGGAATTTCGATATATATACATTCATTCGCGGAATGCGCGATATGTAAGTAAGCAGACATACTTCGCAATATTACAAATCTCATCTCGCGTCTTTGAATTTTAACGAGTAACGCGACATTTCACGCTCAAGTGTCGCAGACGGTGTGTTCCGTTGGTTCGAGTATAATAACGGAGTTGTGGGAATTTTTATTCGTTATGCCGAAACCGATCAGGAGCTTTATGAGGTAACACTGATTTCGTTCGAAAAATACAAATTAATCGAGGCCTAAATTCGCAACGAAAATTAAACGATAGATTTGTCTCGATGAACACGAATATACTATTTTCGCATATTTTTTCTTTTCTTTTGGCAACACTGACAAAAACACAGTTACAATTTTTCAGCACACCCTTCCCCTTCCGCCATAAATCGAATTACAAAAATAATTCATAAAACGGTATTAAATTTTTTATTAAAATAAGGGTAAATTTTTAATTAATTTTGCAATCTGGTTATTATTTCAAGTCATAAAATACTTCCATAAAAATATTTTCAAAAATTGATTTGCTCATACATGAAAAAAAAAACAAAAACTGAACTTTTGTCACAGTTTGATCATGCTTAAATTTTTACTTCAGAATTTTCATATTTTTTCAGTGGTTCTCAATTTTTGCGCCATACTCAAACATAAATTTTTCACGTACTTTTTTTCTCACACTTACATGTTTTAGTATGAAGGGCGAGAGGGAGGGGGCTACTACTACATGTTTTAATATGAAGAGCGAGAGGGAGGGGGAGGGGGGCTACTACTACAATAATTTCATTAAAATATTAAAAATTGACTCGCTCGCACTTGAAAAAAAAAACAAAAACTGAACTTTTGTCACAGTTTGATCATGCTCAAATTTTTACTTCAAAATTTTCATATTTTTTCAGTGGTTCTCAATTTTTGCGCCATACTCAAACATAAATTTTTCACGTACTTTTTTTCTCACACTTACATGTTTTCATATGAAGGGCGAGAGGGAGGGGGGCTACTACTACAATAATTTCATTAAAATATTTCCAAAAATTGACTCGCTCGCACTTGAAAAAAAATTACCAAATATTGAACTTTCGTCGCGATTTGATCTTGCTTAAATTTCTATTTCAGAATTTTCATATTTTTGCTACTTTTTTAAAAAATTTCAGGTTCAAGGGAGTCAAATCGTCAAATCGATTTGAGTTGATCGAGTCAAACGATGCAGTCAATAATCGACCTGAAATCGAGTTAAATCGTTTTATCGATTAAATCGCAAATCAATCAAATTTTCCGAATCGATAAGTCGATTTTCTTTTTAAATCGACGGCTCCAATTTACATGCGAAATACCGAAAAAATACGCCATCGTGTTCTGATCAAAAACTCAATCGGCTGTTCACATTTATCGAATGAAAAAGAAATAGAGCAGTTCCATCTTCCCCTTCCTAATTACCTACTCGTATTCCAAATAATATTCGCAAATTTCACGCATATAAACACCTCTGAAACCCCCAATTAAACCCTCGCTGCAACTCGATCGCGTTTGAATTTCGCCATCGAACCGAATCATCTGCCAGTGCTCGTGAATCACTCGCGAACCGTTCAATTAACGGCGTAAAACGAGTAAGCAAATTGGCTTTTTAATATCGACTCCTCGGGAGTAATATCAAACGTGCTCAGCTCGCCGTATACGATCGCTCTACCATGAACACACACCTCCAGCCGCAACCGAGGGTCTTCGAACTCATAAATTTACATCCGTTGTAATTGACCAATTGCTCGACAACTCGAATCGATACGTCACTTTGGGTTTCATCGCGAAATACCGCTTTCCTTCAATATCGTATTTCTTGGTCGACGATTCCTCCTCGAAGATTCGCAATTTAGGTCATTCTCGTAATTGCAAATTACAACGTTGATTTTCCATCGAACCAATTCGATCACGTATGATCATATCAAACTACCTCCTTCCCTCCTTGGAATTTTTCACAATATTCAACTATCTCAGCACCCAGTACACCTCGCCACGGGTCATCTACTCAAACGAAACACCACACCACGGATTCTGCCATTATACACGCTCGAAAAAACGTGACACTACGACAAAATTCTTATCACCTCGTCATACGTCCAAAGTACACGCTTATCGCGTCATTGTTTCTCGCGTCGTTTCGCCACATATTCCAGAAAATACCCGAAGAATTAAGGCATTATCGCGTGAATAATTAAGCGTACATTATCGTACACGTAATCGCAAGAGGCGAGGGGGCCATCGGGCCAACATAATTACACTCCGATCAACATCAAAATACCGAAAACCTTCTCCACATAAAACGAGCGAAAAAAACTCGCATCTAATATGGATATAAATAGAACCCAAAATCGAATCCCACGAACTCGTGGCGTTTTACTCTTTGATGTGCTAACAATCGTATATACGATCGCGCATCGGAGACGAAGCCAGCAGGTAAACGAAGCGACCGTGCACGGAGCTAAATATAAAGATATTTGGCACATCTTATGAATAAGTACTCTCGATTTGCGACACTTGGACGTACGCAGAGTGTTCGAAAAAATTCCAAAACCTAAACGCTCGAATATCACGCACACAAACACCCGCTCTCAATTAATTTCCAAATCGAGGGTAAATATTTGACGTATAATTTTTAATTAAACGAAAACCCCGATCAATCACTAGGCCTGAGAACGCGCCCGAATCATCTCTTGGGCGGTAACATCGACGAGTTCCACAACCGTCGATGTAATTTCAACACCCGCAGCGGCGCGACTCCGCGTAGCATCGCAAGAGAAAACAATAAGGTTTCCGAAACCTTAAGCGTACCGGCATCAATCACATGTAATACTAATAAGGTTTCCGTGTACCAAAGCTTATCGTCGATATTAACTATATCACGTAAAGATAAACACCTCGATGGCCCTTCTCCATTTCCCATTCATAGTTCATCGCATATCCTCGCTCCAGTCACGCTCCCGTTTTTTCGTCTTTTCTACCTTCTTCGAGTTCGTATACATTTACTCGGTCCATTTGCTCGCGATGTTCTACTCATGCGAATACGACAGCGTGACTTTTTCGCCTTTTTTTTTTAGCCTCACGTGGACGCGATTAATAAAAATATCGAAAAGTCATTATTATAGTTTCAAACGTACGAATACTTATGAAAAATCCTCATTCCAACGAAATTAAAGGGAGGTGTGGGGGAGCAGGAATCCTCGAAAAATCAACAACAAAACCAAGGTATGTCACAAATTGTACAAAAAATTACCCCTCCAAGACGAAAAAATAATCGAATGAATTTCATTCGTTCGACGTGTTGAATGAATTGCATACTCGAACGCCGTAAATACGAAATACGGCGAAAATCGAGAAAACACGGTGAATCGTGTAGGCAACTTCATCGACGCGTCGTCGTTCGACGGATTTCTTCGTTTAAACAAGCAAACCGTGGAATTGGCAATTTGCGATTCTTCGTCTAAAATCGATTAAATATACAATATTTCGACACTTTCCCGATTCTAATTTCAGGCTCGTCCACGAACAACTGCAATAGCTTCCTATGAAGCCAAAGGAAAACGAATACAGAGTTCGTAGTACGATTTTGAATATAACATTGAAACATGTGCAAATATTCCAAAAAAATGAGCAATTTGGCCAAAAATCATTTTAAAAAATTTATCCAAAAAAAAATACGTGGTTAATTAAAATATTCGATAAATTGGTAATTTGGTAAAATATTACTTTTTTTAATTTTTGATGAACTTCCGTATAATAATATTTGAATACACAAATTAATTATAATACTTGCCCTATTTTTCGGCAATTTTAAAAAATTTCGATTAAAAAATTCAACGATTTTTCAATAAAACTGTCAAAATTGAAAATACAATTCATCATAACACTGGTACAATTTTTTCACCATTTCACAAATTTTTCAAACCAAAAAATTCTACCATTTTTCCATAAATTTGTCAAAATTAAATAATCATACAATTTGCTAAATTAATTGCGCAATTTTTCGTTAAATTCACAAATTTTCAATTGAAAAATTTTGTAAAATTGAATACTTGACTCGTTAAATTACTGGAAAAATTTTTCCGCTAATTAAAAATACCACAATTTTTCCATAAATTTGTCAAAATTAAACAATCATACAATTTGATAAATTAATTGCGCAATTTTTCGCTTAATTCACAAATTTTCATTAGAAAAATTTTGTGAATTTCCAAAAAAATGTCGAAATTTAATACTTGACTCGTTAAATTACTCGAAAAATTTTTCCGTTAATTAAAAAATACCACAATTTTTCCATAAATTTGTCAAAATTAAATAATTATACAATTTGCTACATTACATACGCATTTTTTCTGTAATTTTATAACTTTTAAATTTAAAAAAATTCATAATTTTTCCAAACATTCGTTAAAATCGAGTTTTCTTTGTTTAAATCTCTTTATTTATTGTCACTTGGTAAGAACGTCATTTGTTGAATTATTTGCGCAATTTTCCTCCAACTTTATAAATTTTTCAGTCAAAAAATTACACGATTTTACCAAAAAATCGTCAGCATTTCTTCTCTAATTTAACAAATTTTTCTAATTGAAAAATACCACGAGTTTTCAAAAAAAATCTGTCACAATTTGGTACACAATTTATTTAAATACTCGCGCGATTTTATCCGCAATTTCACAAATTTTCAATTAAAATATTCCACGATTTTTCCAAAAAAATTCTCAAAATTGAACACACAAGTTGTTAAAAAACATACACAACTCCTTCGCAATATCACAAATTTTAAAATGAAAATTTCTACGATTTTTACCAAAATTTTTTTCAATTATAATTAATTTCCTGACGGAATTTTCCCCCAAGAATAAAAACGAATGCTTTTTCAATTTTTGGGAAACATTAATTTCCACGTTACATTTTTTTCCTTCAAAAAAATTACATGAAGTTCAAAGCAATTACACTTACAAAGAGAAAAATAAAAAATGGCGCCAAAAGAATCACAGATCATAAACTACCAAATTTACGCAGAAAAAACCCACCGCAAAAATTATTACAATTGTATATTGTCAGAAAATTTAGTAAAAAATGAAAAATCGGAAAATTTTGCTTTTGCTTCGCTTTTAAAAGAAAAATAATTTGATATGGCGAAGCGCTAGTCAAAACGGGAAATCTTCAATTTCACCTTTGATTTCTCCACAGCAAAAAAATTCCCCAATAAAACATCCTGCACCTCACCGTGCTGCGCGCATCATTCAACACGTAAACAACGATCCACGAATAAAACACGAATAAATGCAAATTACCTGCACATCGAATGAGACCACATTAGACGAATCGATCCCAGTAGGTTGATGATTTAGCTGATGATTCAACTGTTGCTGGTTGACCGCCGCTTGATGGGCGTCGAACGCGTTCTGCTCCAAGTTAATGATCTGCTCAGTAAACTGATGTCCGATCGATTCCAATTGATTTAGTTGATGGTGCTGCGGATGATGGTGAGGCGGCGGTATGGGTAATGGTAAAGGATGATGGTTCAGCAGGGAATGTGGATGATGCGTATGCAAATTCTCGACTACTACGACATTATTACCACCTACGCCGGCTCCGCTCGCGCCACCGGTTACCGCAGCCACGGCCATGTTTTTAGTTAATTCTTCATCCGAAGGTGATGGTTGTCTGCTGCCAGGAGTCCGACTGTAAATACGCGCGTGAATTACGATTCGCTCGCTTCGAGACTATTTTATGATCTTACTTGAAAGCTTTGTCGTCGTCTAAACCGCCATTCTGCAAAACAACGATACCATTTTGTTGCAGTACAGAAGCGCAATTGGGTCCATTTTCTTGTTCTTTTTTCGCGTTCAAATTATCATAAGGCGAAGCGGGACCTTTATCTTTTTCCTTTTTCATATCCGCATTGCCAGCATCGTTCGAGTTCTATCGCAACATAACAGAAGATTAATATCGACGTTATATTTTTGTTAATAACTTGAAATTCTCTCGTGCCTTTATTCAGTCTACTTTGCAGCAATGTCTTATTTAAAAAAATAACTCACCAAAACCAAGCCTTTCATTCTTGGTTCCAAATCTTTACTGGTAGGAGACGTGCCCAGTACGTATTCTACCATTTTCACCCCTAATCCACTCGTTTCCGAAGATCTAGGCGATAGGATACTACCAGCAGATTCGCCCGCAGGAAAGCTACCCGATCTTCTGGTCACCATTAGTGGTTGTGACACTCCGTGCTCTATGAAAATCGAACAAAATTCGAATTAGTCAAAATTACATCAGATTCGAGATACACTAGATGCTCAAATACGCTAAGTGGCGTCGTTTTTCATCCTTTCGTCAAGATATTTTTCACATTACAAGACACAGATTGGGAACACGAGAGATGAATATTTTTTACTCCATCTTTGGATCATCACAAATTAAAGTAAGATGATCCGAAAAGACATTTGATACCTTTTTCTTTTATTTATATTTTCCTTCGAAAATAAACAGACCCAAGAAAATTTACCCAGATTCGTGACTTGAAAAAAAAAACCAAAATGTAATCGAATATTTTAGAAAATTTCACAAAAAAAATCACGCTTATTTCAGTCGAGAAAGCACTAAATTCCATAATTTTAAAACCAATTTCCCCAGCAAACGCTATTTTTCGTTGAGAAATTCGTAGCATTTCGGGGGAAAAAAAAACAACTTGAAAATTACAACTCGGTCGTAATTTAAAACGAAATTATAATCGAGTTAATTTTCCTTCAAAGGTATTTAAAAGCATCGTGGGCGACGCTGGTGGGTTATTTTCAAGTCTGCAAACAAGACGGCGTAATTTAAACAATGCAAATTAGACAAAGAAGGCGTAATAACTTTTCTTTGATACGAATCGAATCAAAACAACATCGACATCATCAAATTCGCGTCGAATTAAACGCCGCGTCGCGTAAAAAATTAATATTTATAACTCTTTTCGAATAAAATCGAAAATAAATTTATCGAATAAAAAACTAAAAAATAGGATTTTACTTTCATTTCAATTGACGTGAAAAAAATCACTGAAATTCTTTCTTTTTACACGTTTTCACCCTTTCATAATACTCATATTTATTTCGAGATATTTCACTAAAAAAAAAAAAAAAA